>CAWUFW010003730.1:697500-702500 GCA_963921515.1 Calotriton arnoldi | reverse complement strand
CTCGCATCACCATCCAGCGCTTAAATATCCATATGACCCGCCCCTGTGGGCGTAGGCAGTACCACTGCCTGCTGGTCATTGTAGTGCTGTAAGTGTCTCTTCAGTGAGTGGTGCCTGCAGTGTTTACATAAATCAAAAATGAATCCCCAGTGGGTGGTGAAAAAGTCCATAAAATCAAAGTTGCTCCGTAGAACTCTCGCAGTGCCCCTCATGCCCTTTCAACCTGCTCAACTCCAAACTCGGCGTCCGCAGAGGTTCCGCAAGCGCGGCGGGGCTTCCTTCACGGCAGGACTGGCCGTCTATATTCCAACAAAAAGGGTGTCCCCTCAAAAGAAGCCAAACACGCAATGAGGGTAATGAATTAGCACTTTAATGCAGAGAGCAGCAGCCATGACAACAGATCCCTTCACAGCAGATCTTGAACCAAGCCCGACGCGTTTCGTGCACACCTGCACTTCTTCATGGGCTCATAGGAAAAACACTCGCATCACCATCCAGCGCTTAAATATCCATATGACCCGCCCCTGTGGGCGTAGGCAGTACCACTGCCTGCTGGTCATTGTAGTGCTGTAAGTGTCTCTTCAGTGAGTGGTGCCTGCAGTGTTTACATAAATCAAAAATGAATCCCCAGTGGGTGGTGAAAAAGTCCATAAAATCAAAGTTGCTCCGTAGAACTCTCGCAGTGCCCCTCATGCCCTTTCAACCTGCTCAACTCCAAACTCGGCGTCCGCAGAGGTTCCGCAAGCGTGGCGGGGCTTCCTTCACGGCAGGACTGGCCGTCTATATTCCAACAAAGGGTGTCCTCTCAAGAAGCCAAACACGCAATGAGGGTAATGAATTAGCACTTTAATGCAGAGACAGCAGCCATGACAACAGATCCCTTCACAGCAGATCTTGAACCAAGCCCGACGCGTTTCGCACACCTGCACTTCTTCATGGGCTCATAGGAAAAACACTCGCATCACCATCCAGCGCTTAAATATCCATATGACCGCCCCTGTGGGCGTAGGCAGTACCACTGCCTGCTGGTCATTGTAGTGCTGTAAGTGTCTCTTCAGTGAGTGGTGCCTGCAGTGTTTACATAAATCAAAAATGAATCCCCAGTGGGTGGTGAAAAGTCCATAAAATCAAAGTTGCTCCGTAGAACTCTCGCAGTGCCCCTCATGCCCTTTCAACCTGCTCAACTCCAAACTCGGCGTCCGCAGAGGTTCCGCAAGCGCGGCGGGGGCTTCCTTCACGGCAGGACTGGCCGTCTATATTCCAACAAAAGGGTGTCCCCTCAAAAGAAGCCAAACACGCAATGAGGGTAATGAATTAGCACTTTAATGCAGAGAGCAGCAGCCATGACAATAGATCCCTTCACAGCAGATCTTGAACCAAGCCCGACGCGTTTCGTGCACACCTGCACTTCTTCATGGGCTCACCCTGTTTTTCCTATGAGCCCATGAAGAAGTGCAGGTGTGCACGAAACGCGTCGGGCTTGGTTCAAGATCTGCTGTGAAGGGATCTGTTGTCATGGCTGCTGCTCTCTGCATTAAAGTGCTAATTCATTACCTCATTGCGTGTTTGGCTTCTTTTGAGGGGACACCCTTTGTTGGAATATAGACGGCCAGTCCTGCCGTGAAGGAAGCCCCGCCGCTTGCAGAACCTCTGCGGACGCCGAGATCTGGAGTTGAGCAGGTTGAAAGGGCATGAGGCACTGCGAGAGTTCTACGGAGCAACTTTGATTTTATGGACTTTTTCACCACCCACTGGGGATTCATTTTTGATTTATGTAAACACCGCAGGCACCACTCACTGAAGAGACACTTACAGCACTGCAATGACCAGCAGGCAGTGGTACTGCCTACGCCCACAGGGGCGGGTCATATGGATATTTAAGCGCTGGATGGTGATGCAAGTGTTTTCCTATGAGCCCATGAAGAAGTGCAGGTGTGCACGAAACGCGTCGGGCTTGGTTCAAGATCTGCTGTGAAGGGATCTGTTGTCATGGCTGCTGCTCTCTGCATTAAAGTGCTAATTCATTACCCTCATTGCGTGTTTGGCTTCTTTGAGGGACACTTTTTGTTGGAATATATATATACACATATATACACTATATATATATACACATATATACACTATATATATATACATATATACACTATATATATATACATATATACACTATATATATATACATATATACACTATATATATATACATATATACACTATATATATATACATATATACACTATATATATACATATATACACATATATACACATATATACACTATATATATACACATATATACACTATATATATACACATATATATATATACACTATATATATACACATATATACACTATATATATATATATACACATATATACACTATATATATACACATATATACACTATATATATACACATATATACACTATATATATACATATATACACTATATACATATATACACTATATACATATATACACTATATACATATATACACTATATACATATATACACTATATACATATATACACTATATATATATATATATACATATATACACTATATATATATATATATATACATATATATACATATATACACTATATATATATATATATATATATACATATATACATGTTAATTTGCCCCCGGGTGGGCCAAGTCCCGGGGGCATGCTGGGGGTTTATTTTATGTATGGGGGCCTCTAAGGGCCCCTAAGCCCCGAGGACCGCCACCCCCGGGGCTTTGTTAGAAAAGTTGCGGGAGGGCTCTGAGCCCTCCCGCAGCCCCGGGGACCACCACCTCCCCGGGGCTTCTTTATTTTTAAATTAACCTGTGTGGGGGACTCCAGCCCACCCACACGCCCGGGACCACCACCTCCCGGGGCACTAACAAAATTGAAAATGGGGGTCCGTTTTGGACCCCAAGCCCCGGGACCACCACCTCCCGGGGCTTTGAAAATGTGGGGAGGGGGGCCGCGCGGCCCCCCTCCTGGAGCCAGTGATGGCCCTGGGGACCGCCACCCCCCAGGGCAGGCTCCTGCAGTGTCTACCGTCCTGTCATTGCAAACTGCTTTGAATTTTGGAAGCGAGAGCAGGGAAAGCTGCTCTTGCTTCCAAAATTCAAAGCAGATTGCTTTCACATGGGGAGCTGCATATTAGCAGCTCCCCATGTGGAAAAGCAATGCCGCAGGAGGCGGGGAGCCGGCAGGGTCCATGGGGAGTTGGGGTCCCCACGGACCCCAAAAGGATAGGGCTAGACCCGGGGATGGGGTCCCCGGGGCCTAAGGAGGCCTTAGGAGGGGGCCAGGCAGCCCTCCATCAAATAAAAAAAAAGGTGGCTATGGCCCGGGGGATGGGGTCCCCGGGTCGAAATTGGCCACGGGAGGGGGACCACGCGGTCCCCTTCCCAGTCCTTTTTAATTATTTTTTTTTTAAAAAGGGGGACAGGCCCTGGGGGATGGGGTCCCCAGGGCTCAAAAAATTACTAAAAAGGGGGGGCCACACAGCCCCCTTTAAAAAAAAAAAAAAAACACGGCATCGCGAGGGAGGCCACGCCCCCTCTTTGACAGCACTCTGCAAACGCGCCCCTGGCGCGTTTGCAGAGGGGGAACGAATTCCCTTGAATACTGGGGGTCCCTGGGGCCAACTAGCCCACCAGGAACCACCAGTATGCGCCAGGGGCTGCGTTGCACAGAGGTGGACAGAGGCCACGCCCCTTTTACACCTCTCTGCAACGCAGCTCTGTGGCGCTTTTTGGATATACCTGTTGGGCTAGTTGGCCCCCAGGGACCCTCAGGATTCAAGGGAGTTAATCCCCCGACTTAAAACGCGCCACAGGGCGTGTTTGCACAGTGGTGAAGGGAGGGGCGGGGCTTCAGGTGACATGTGTGCAAACAGGCCCCGTGGCGTGTTTTAAGTTGGGGATTAAGTCCCCTTGAATCCTGAGGGTCCCTGGAGTCCAACTAGCCCACCATGTACTTCCAAAGCGCCACAGAGCTGCCTTGCAGAGAGGTGTAAAGGGGTGTGGCCTCTGTACACGTCTCTGCAACGCAGCCCCTGGCGCATACTGGAGGTTCCTGGTGGGCTAGTTGGCCCCAGGACCCTCATGATTCAAGGGGACTTAATCCCCCAACTTAAAACGCGCCACGGGGCGCGTTTGCACAGATGTCACCTCAGGCCCCGCCCCTCCCTTCACCATTGTGCAAATATTCCTCTAAAATCAGCCGAAATACGAATTCCGATTTACTCACCTGTTATCAGGAGAGACCTCAGTGCTGCATCTTTCAGCCCAGTACTGATCCTGAAAAGTAATTTTAACCGTACTTACCAGTAACTTGAATTTCCTTCCATAGGATATCATTGCCTGCTTTATGCTGAAAAAGTTTCTAAGTGTCGATTTTGAAACATACAAATATTCCTCTAAAATCAGCCGAAATAAGAATTCCGATTTACTGACCTGTTATCAGGAGAGAACCCAGTGCTGCATCTTTTAGCCCAGCACTGACCCTGAAAAGTAATTCTAACCGTACTTACCAGTAACTTGTATTTCCTTCCATAGGAATCCATTGTCTGGTTTTCAGCAGAAAAGTTTCAAAGTGTCGATTTTCACAAACTACAAATATTCCTTAAAAATCGCCTGTATGACTTAAACGCATTCTTTCAACGGTTTACAGGAGATGCACCAGTGCTGGATCCAGGATCCACCACTGAGTGAGAAAAAGTCACGATAACACTACTTACCTGCTAAGTGAATTTCCTCCCATAGGATAACATTGGTGATTCTATGTGAAAAAGTTTCTAAGTGTCAACTTTTAAAATACTATAATATTCCTTAAAAATCACTACTGTAACCAAAACGCTTTTACTCAACTGTTTACAGGAGATGTCCCAGGACTGAATCTAGGATCCAGTCCTGTGGTTAGAAAAGTAATCCATAAAGTAACTAATTGCATTTAGCTAGAAATTCACATTGAGCTCAATGGTGCATTGTGTTTGA
>CAWUFW010003730.1:682500-690000 GCA_963921515.1 Calotriton arnoldi | reverse complement strand
ACGACCCCCTACACTACCCAAACACCACTGCACTACCCTAAAACATGACCCCCTACACTACACAAACACCACTGCACTACCCTAAACCCTAAAACACTACCCCCAGCACGACCCCCTACACTACCCAAACACCACTGCACTAACCTAAATCCTAAAACACTACCCCCAGCGCGACCCCCTACACTGCCCGAACACCACTGCACTGCCCTAAACCCTGAAACACCAGCCCCTGCATGACCCCCTACACTGCCCGAACACCACTGCACTGCCCTAAACCCTGAAACACCACCCCTAGCACGACCCCCTACACTCCCCGAACACCACTGCACTGCCCTAAACCCTGAAACAGTACCCCCTTCACGACCCCCTACACTGCCCTAACACCACTGCACTGCCCTAAACCCTAAAACACCACCCCCAACATGACCCCCTACACTGCCCGAACACCACTGCACTGCCCTAAACCCTGAAACACTACCCCCAGCAAGACCCCTACACTGCCCGAACACCACTGCACTGTCCTAAACCCTGAAACATCACCCCCAGCAAGACCCCCTACACTGCCCGAACACCACTGACCTAAACCCTGAAACACCACCCCCAGCACGACCCCTACACTGCCCGAACACCACTGCACTTCCCTAAACCCTGAAACACTACCCCCAGCATGACCCCCTACACTGCCCGAACACCACTGCTCTGCCCAAAACCCTGAAACACCAGCCCCAGCACGACCCCCTACACTGCCCGAACACCACTGCACTGCCCTAAACCTTGAAACACCAGCCCCTGCACGACCCCCTACACTGCCCGAGCACCACTGCACTGCCCTAAACCCTGAAACACCAGCCCCAGCACGACCCCCTACACTGCCCGAACACCACTGCACTGCCCTAAACCCTGAAACACCAGCCCCAGCACGACCGCCTACACTGCCCGAACACCACTGCACTGCCCTAAACCCTGAAACACCAGCCCCAGCACGACCCCCTACACTGCCCGAACACCACTGCACTGCCCTAAACCGTGAAACACCAGCCTCAGCACGACCCCCTACACTGCCTGAACACCACTGCACTGCCCTGAACCCTGAAACACCAGCCCCAGCACAACACCCTACACTGCCCGAACACCACTGCACTGCCCTAAACCCTGAAACACCACCCCGTGCATGACCCCCTACACTGCCCGAACACCACTGCACTGCCCTAAACCCTGAAACACCACCCCCAGCGCGACCCCCTACACTGCCCGAACACCACTGCACTGCCCGAAACCCTGAAACACCACCCCCTACACAACCCCCTACACTGCCCGAACACCACTGCACTGCCCTAAACCCTGAAACACCACCCCAGCACGACCCCCTACACTACACAAGCACCACTGCACTACCCTAAACCCTAAAACACTACCCCCAGCAAGACCCCCTACACTGCCCGAACACCACTGCCCTAAACCCTGAAACATCACCCCCAGCAAGACCCCCTACACTGCCCGAACACCACTGCACTGCCCTAAACCCTGAAACACCAGCCCCAGCACGACCCCCTACACTGCCCGAACACCACTGCACTACCCTGAAACCCCACCCCCTGCACGACCCCCTACACTGCCCGAACACCAGTGTACTGCCCTAAACCCTGAAACCCCACCCCCAGCATGACCCCCTACACTGCCAGAACACCACTGCACTGCCCTAAACCCTGAAACACCACCCCCTGCACATCATCCTACACTGCCCGAACCCTACTGCACTGCCCTAAACCCTGAAACACCACCCCCAGCACGACCCCCTACACTGCACGAACACCACTGCACCGCCCTAAACCCTGAAACACTACCCCCAGCAAGACCCCTACACTGCCCGAACACCACTGCACTGCCCTAAACCCTGAAACATCACCCCCAGCAAGACCCCCTACACTGCCCGAACACCACTGCCCCTAAACACTGAAACACCACCCCCAGCAAGACCCCTACACTGCCCGAACACCACTGCACTGCCCTAAACCCTGAAACACCACCCCCAGCAAGACCCCCTACACTGCCCGAACACCACTGCACTGCTCTAAACCCTGAAACACCACCCCCAGCACGACCCCCTACACTGCCCGAACACCACTGCTCTGCCCAAAACCCTGAAACACCAGCCCCAGCACGACCCCCTACACTGCCCGAACACCACTGCACTGCCCTAAACCCTGAAACACCACCCCCAGCACGACCCCCTACACTGCCCGAACACCACTGCACTGCCCTAAACCCTGAAACACCAGCCCCAGCACAACCCCGTACACTGCCCGCACACCACTGCACTGCCCTAAACCCTGAAACACCAGCCCCAGCACAACCCCGTACACTGCCCGAACACCACTGCACTGCCCTAAACCCTGAAACACCAGCCCCAGCACGACCGCCTACACTGCCCAAAAACTACTGCACTGCCCTAAACCCTGAAACACCATCCCCAGCAAGACTACCTACACTGGCCGAACACCACTGCACTGCCCTAAACCCTGAAACACCACCCCCTGCACGACCCCCTACACTGCCCAAACACTACTGCACTGCCCTAAACCCTGAAACACCACCCTCAGCACGACACCCTACACTGCCCGAACACCACTGCACTGCCCTAAACCCTGAAACACCACCCCAGCACGACCCCCTACACTGCACGAACACCACTGCACTAAACCCTGAAACACCACCCCCTGCACGACCCCTATACTGCCGGAACACCACTGCACTGCCCTAAACCCTGAAACACCACCCCCAGCACGACCCCCTACACTGCCTGAACACCACTGCACTGCCCTGAACCCTGAAACACCAGCCCCAGCACAACACCCTACACTGCCCGAACACCACTGCACTGCCCTAAACCCTGAAACACCACCCCGTGCATGACCCCTACACTGCCCGAACACCACTGCACTGCCCTAAACCCTGAAACACCACCCCCAGCGCGACCCCCTACACTGCCCGAACACCACTGCACTGCCCGAAACCCTGAAACACCACCCCTACACAACCCCCTACACTGCCCGAACACCACTGCACTGCCCTAAACCCTGAAACACCACCCCCAGCACGACCCCCTACACTACACAAGCACCACTGCACTACCCTAAACCCTAAAACACTACCCCCAGCAAGACCCCCTACACTGCCCGAACACCACTGCCCTAAACCCTGAAACATCACCCCCAGCAAGACCCCCTACACTGCCCGAACACCACTGCACTGCCCTAAACCCTGAAACACCAGCCCCAGCACGACCCCCTACACTGCCCGAACACCACTGCACTACCCTGAAACCCCACCCCCTGCACGACCCCCTACACTGCCCGAACACCAGTGTACTGCCCTAAACCCTGAAACCCCACCCCCAGCATGACCCCTACACTGCCAGAACACCACTGCACTGCCCTAAACCCTGAAACACCACCCCCTGCACATCATCCTACACTGCCCGAACCCTACTGCACTGCCCTAAACCCTGAAACACCACCCCAGCACGACCCCCTACACTGCACGAACACCACTGCACCGCCCTAAACCCTGAAACACTACCCCCAGCAAGACCCCCTACACTGCCCGAACACCACTGCACTGCCCTAAACCCTGAAACATCACCCCCAGCAAGACCCCCTACACTGCCCGAACACCACTGCCCTAAACACTGAAACACCACCCCCAGCAAGACCCCCTACACTGCCCGAACACCACTGCACTGCCCTAAACCCTGAAACACCACCCCCAGCAAGACCCCTACACTGCCCGAACACCACTGCACTGCTCTAAACCCTGAAACACCACCCCCAGCACGACCCCCTACACTGCCCGAACACCACTGCTCTGCCCAAAACCCTGAAACACCAGCCCCAGCACGACCCCCTACACTGCCCGAACACCACTGCACTGCCCTAAACCCTGAAACACCACCCCCAGCACGACCCCCTACACTGCCCGAACACCACTGCACTGCCCTAAACCCTGAAACACCAGCCCCAGCACAACCCCGTACACTGCCCGCACACCACTGCACTGCCCTAAACCCTGAAACACCAGCCCCAGCACAACCCCGTACACTGCCCGAACACCACTGCACTGCCCTAAACCCTGAAACACCAGCCCCAGCACGACCGCCTACACTGCCCAAAAACTACTGCACTGCCCTAAACCCTGAAACACCATCCCCAGCAAGACTACCTACACTGGCCGAACACCACTGCACTGCCCTAAACCCTGAAACACCACCCCTGCACGACCCCCTACACTGCCCAAACACTACTGCACTGCCCTAAACCCTGAAACACCACCCCTCAGCACGACACCCTACACTGCCCGAACACCACTGCACTGCCCTAAACCCTGAAACACCACCCCAGCACGACTCCCTACACTGCACGAACACCACTGCACTAAACCCTGAAACACCACCCCTGCACGACCCCTATACTGCCGGAACACCACTGCACTGCCCTAAACCCTGAAACACCACCCCCAGCACGACCCCCTACACTGCCCTAACACCACTGCACTGCCATAAACCCTGAAACATCACCCCCAGCACAACCCCCTACACTGCCTGAGCACCATTGCTCTGCCCTAAACCCTGAAACACTAGCCCCAGCACGACCCCCTACACTGCCCGAACACCACTGCACTGCCCTAAACCCTGAAACACCACCCCAGCAAGACCCCCTACACTGCTAGAACACCACTGCATTGCCCTAGACTCTGAAACACCACCCCTGCACCACCCCCTACACTGCCCGAACACCACTGCACTGCCCTAAACCCTGAAACACCACCCCCTGCACCGCCCCTACACTGCCCGAACACCACTGCACTGCCCTAAACCCTGAAACACCACCCCCAGCATGACCCCCTTTACTGCTCGAACACCACTGCACTGCCCTAAACCCTGAAACACCACCCCCAGCATGACCCCCTACACTGCCCGAACACCACTGCCCTAAACCCTGAAACACCACCCCTGCACGACCCCCTACACTGCCCGAACACCACTGCACTGCCCTAAACCCTGAAACACCACCCCTGCACGACCCCCTACACTGCCCGAACACCACTGCACTGCCCTAAACCCTGAAACACCACCCCCAAGACGAGCCCCTACACTGCCCGAACACCACTGCACTGCCCTAAACCCTAAAACACCACCCCCACCACGACCCCCTACACTGCCCGAACACCACTGCACTGCCCTAAACCCTAGAACACTACCCCCAGCATGACCCCCTACACTACCCGAACACCACTGCACTACCCTAAACCCTAAAATACTCCCCCAGCACGACCCCCTACACTACCCGAACACGACTGCACTGCCCTAAACCCTAAAAAACTCTCCCCAGCACGACCCCCTACACTGCCCAAACACTACTGCACTGCCCTAAACCCTGAAACACCACCCTCAGCACGACACCCTACACTGCCCGAACACCACTGCACTGCCCTAAACCCTGAAACACCACCCCAGCACGACCCCCTACACTGCCCGAACACCACTGCACTAAACCCTGAAACACCACCCCCTGCACGACCCCCTACACTGCCGGAACACCACTGCACTGCCCTAAACCCTGAAACACCACCCCCAGCACGACCCCCTTTACTGCTCGAACACCACTGCACTGCCCCAAACCCTGAAACACCACCCCCAGCATGACCCCCTACACTGCCCGAACACCACTGCCCTAAACCCTGAAACACCACCCCTGCACGACCCCCTACACTGCCCGAACACCACTGCACTGCCCTAAACCCTGAAACACCATCCCCTGCACGACCCCCTACACTGCCCGAACACCACTGCACTGCCCTAAACCCTGAAACACCACCCCCAGCACGACCCCCTACACTGTCCGAACACCACTGCACTGCCCTAAACCCTAAAACACCACCCCCAGCACGACCCCCTACACTGCCCGAACACCACTGCACTGCCCTAAACCCTAGAACACTACCCCCAGCATGACCCCCTACACTACCCGAACACCACTGCACTACCCTAAACCCTAAAATACTCCCCCAGCACGACCCCCTACACTACCCGAACACCACTGCACTGCCCTAAACCCTAAAACACCCCCCAGCACGACCCCTACACTACCTAAACACCACTGCACTGCCCTAAACCCTAAAACACTACCCCCGCATGACCCCCTACACTACCCAAATACCAATGCACTACCCTAATCCCTAAAACTCTACCCCCGCACAACCCCTACACTACCCAAAGACCACTGCACTACCCTAAACTCTAAAACAATACCCCCGCACGACTCCCTACACTACCCAAAGACCACTGCACTACCCTAAACCCTAAAACACGACCTCCTACACTACACAAACACCACTGCACTACCCTAAACCCTAAAAACTACCCCAGCACGAACCCCTACACTACCCAAACACCACTGCACTACCCTAAACCATAAAACACTACCCCCAGCAGTACCCCCTACGCTACCCAAACACCACTGCACTACCCTAAACCCTAAAACACTACCCCCAGCAGTACCCCTACACTACCCAAACACCATTGCACTACCCTAAACCCTAAAACACTACCCGCAGCAGTATCCCCTACACTACCCAAACACCACTGCACTACCCTAAACCCTAAAACCCTAAAACACTAACCCCCAGCACGACCCCCTACACTACCCAAACACCACTGTACTACCCTAAACCCTAAAACACTCTCCCCAGCACGACTCCCTACACTACCCAAACACCACTGCACTACCCTAAACCCTAAATCTACCCCCAGCATGACCCCCTACACTACACAAACACCACTGCACTACCCTAAACCCTAAAACACTACCCCCAGCACGACCCTCTTCACTACCTAAACACAACTGCACAATTTGTTACAGGCGTTGCAACGCAGGCCTGTGGTGCTTACTGGAAGTACCTGGTGGGCTAGTTGGGCCCCAGGGACTCTCAGGATTCAAGGTGACCTAATCCTCCAACTTAAAACGCGCCACGGGGCGCGTTTGCACAGTGGTGAAGGGAGGGGCGGGGCCTCAGGTGACATGTGCGCAAACACGCCCTGTGGTGCGTTTAGTTGGGGAGTTAATTCCCTTTGAATCCTGGGGGCCAACTAGCCCACCAGGTACCTTCAGTAAGCACAACAGAGTTGCTTTGCAGAGAGGTGAAAAAGGTGCGTGGCCTCGGAACGCCTCTCTGCAACTCAGCTCTGTGGTCCTAACTGTAGGTACCTGGGGGCTAGTTGGGCCCCAGGGACCCTCAGGATTCAAGGGGACTTAATCCCGCAACTTAAAACGCGCCACGGGCGCGTTTGCACACATGTCACCTCAGGCCCCCCTCCCTTCACCACTGTGCAAACGCGCACTGGCTCTGGTTAGTCAGAGTCAGTTACCACCAGTACCCGTCTGAAAAAGTTGTGGGCACAGGATGATTTTGCAACAAGGCCTCTTTCTGCTCCTCTGTTGGTTC
>CAWUFW010003730.1:412500-675000 GCA_963921515.1 Calotriton arnoldi | reverse complement strand
TGCAGAGAGGTGTTCAGAGGCCACGCCCTTTTACACCTCTGTGCAACGCAGCTCTGTGGCGCTTTCTGGATGCACCTCGTGGGCTAGTTGGCCTCAGGGACCCTCAGGATTGAAGAGGATTTAATTCCCCATCTTAAAACGCGCCACGGGGCCTGTTTGCACACATGTCACCTGAAGCCCCGCCCCCTCCCTTCACCACTGTGCAAACGCGCCCCGTGGCGCGTTTTAAGTTGGGGGATTAAGTCCCCTTGAATCCTGAGGGTCCCTGGAGTCCAACTAGCCCACCATGTACCTCCAAAAGTGCCACAGAGCTGCGTTGCAGAGAGGTGTAAAAGGGGCGTGGCCTCTGTACACCTCTCTGCAACGCAGCTCCCTGGCGCATACTGGAGGTTCCTGGTGGGCTAGTTGGCCCCCAGGGACCCCCAGTATTCAAGGGGAATTACTTCCCCTTCTTAAACGCGCCAGGGGGCGCGTTTGCAGACTGCTGCAGGGAGGGGGCGGGCCTCCGGCACGATGCCGGTCTTTTTTTTGTATGGGAGGGGGCTGCGTGGCCCCCTTCCCTCGGCCACTTTTGGCCCCGGGGACCCCATCCCCCGAAGCCTGAGGATTTTCTTTTTTTAAATAAAAAAAAAAACGGGAAGGGGGCCGCGTGGCCCCCCTTCCCTGGGCCTCTATTGGCCCCGAAGACCCCATCCCCCGGGGCATGCCCTTTTTTATTTTTTATTTAAATATTTGGAGGGGGGCTGCGTGGCCCCCCTCCTCAGGCCATTTAAGGCCCTGGGGACCCCATCCCCCGGGGCCGGCCTTTAGGTTTTTAAAAAAATATATTTTTATTTTTGGGGAGGGGGCTGCGTGGCCCCCCTCCCAGGCCACTAATAGCCCCAGGGACCCCATCCCCCGGGGCCTGGCCACTGCTGGGGACCGTGGGGGGTCCCCAATCCCCGCACGGTCCCACCGGCTCCCCGCGTCCTGCGGGAGCCGGCATTGCTTTCCACAAGGGAGCTGCTGACATGCAGCTCCCTTATGGAAAGCAATCTGCTTTGCTTCACTGAAGCGAGAGCAGGTTTCCTGCTCTCGCTTCAATGAAGCAAAGCAAGTTTGCAATGACAGGACGGGAGACGTGAGGCTCCCGCCCTGTCATTGCAAACTACAGTGTCCTGGGGGTAGGCACCCCGGGACACTGCAGGAGCCGGCCCTGGGGGGTGGCGGTCCCCAGGGCCATCAAGGGCTCCAGGAGGGGGGCCGCGCGGCCCCCCTCCCATCCTGTGCACAGACCATGTCATGAGTGATGTAATATGTGACGTCATCAGCAGTGCATTGCGGGGGCGCGAGTTATAGTTAGCTGAACTAACTATAACGGGGGAATTTCACGGGTTTTGTACGAGTGCAATGTCCAACTAACTATAACTGTCCCTAAAACCTATGGTTTTTTCAGTGAATTTCAAAGGTTTTTTAAATGCTAATTTCTAACTATAACGTGCCTGAAACCTATGGTTTTTTAAGTATATTTCAAAGGTTTTTTAAATGCTAATTTCTAACTATAACGTGCCTGAAACCTATGGTTTTTTAAGTGAATATATATATACACATACACACATACACACACACATATATACACACATATATATACACATACACACACACACACATATATACACACACACACACATATATATACACACATACACACACATATATACACACATATATATACACACATACACATATATACACATACACACATATACACACATATACATACACACATACATCTCCAATTCCAAGTTGCTCTTGTCGAGACCACGGACCCGTGGAGGGTGGTGCATGCACCGGGAGAGCACCCGGTTAACCAAATCTCAAATCCGTTTCGCTACGCGACAATAATGCACTCTCAAGATTCAACGCAAAATGATAGTTTCAGGAAGTTTATTGTGCTTCCACGCTACGCGTTTCGGCAGTTACGCCTAACGCGTAGCGTGGAAGCACAATAAACTTCCTGAAACTATCATTTTTCGTTGAATCTTGAAAGTGCATTATTGTCGCGTAGCGAAACGGATTTGAGAGAGATATATATATATATATATATATATATATGTATAAAAAAAGAGAGGGTTCACAGTTCAGTATCATACAAGCCTCCGTGGGTGGGGAAGCACTGGGCAATGGTAAGGTAATCTAGGGGCAATTGTGTTTCTGTGCAAAGGTATGCGAAGGAGACAGACAGTGTGGCAAAATATGGACATTCAGAAGTAAAAAAAAATACTGTGCTTACACGGAGGGCTGCGTAGCATGTTTGAAAAATACAAAGATGTACATCAAACACATACACAAATTGCTACATATTTAATAGGAGACCATCAATCATCCATACTAGTTTTGATTGAGTGCTGCGACGAGTGCTGCTGCTGCGAACGAAACGGAGGATACCAACTTAAAGTAGGGGATGTAACAGATTAGGAACTCCATGCAAAAATAAGTTTATGAGCACCCGGAGGCAGCCTTGCCATAACACCATGTCAATTCGCATGCCAACCCCAAAACCCTTGGTTTCAATTACAGAGATGCTGTGGAGAAACACATCCCTTGGTCCTCTTGTTTCGGGGTGGGTTTACAAGGCACTCGCCATGGGTTGGAGGTGGTGGGCGAGGTTTGGAGAAACAGAGCCCTCTCAGCTCATTCTTCCCCCTTACCCAGCATGCCCACACCAGGGCAAAGGGGGTCGAGAGATGTGAGCAGGAGTGGCTGTTCGTACTATAAAGTGGTAGGGCAGGGGGAGGAGGGAACACAAAAAAAGACAATAAAATAAATAAATAAAATTTCACTTACCTGCTCCGACGGCCACCGCCTTCCACTCGATCCTCGTGTCCTTGTCAGGAACCCGGTGCACACTGCGCTGGCTCCCAGCTCCCAATCACAGCGCTGTTCACATGCTGGTAATGCGTTGCTCACATGCTGGGAATGCTATTCCCAGCATGTGTGAACCACTGGGATCGGTCTGAGCACCTCGGTTCGGTGCTCAGACATAGACTGGAAGCCTGTGTTGGTTTCCCCACCCAGCTGTACAACACAGCTAGGTGGAGAAAGGCTAAGTGCGCATGACGGTTTGGCCGGCCCTCTGGGGCCAGCCAAACCATAATGCACATTTAGCAGTGCCCACCACTCCCCCTCCTCCCTGGTGCTGCAGCGTCACTGTGGCTGTCCCCGCCCCCTCCCTCGGCTCGGCTGGCAGGCAGCCTGCAAAATAAAATGATAATATAAACGTTTTATTATCATTTTATTTATGTACTTGCTTCTTCTGACTTTCAGCAGAAGGGGCGACGCTCCTCCGCCATAACGGAGGAGCCGCCTGGATGTGAGGTGCTTTCTATACTGTGGAAGGTCTCTATGAAAGGCGGAATTGGTTGGGGGTTTCAGGATGCAGAGCATTTTCACAGCCATGTATAGGGCCAGCTTACAGGATGGAGAAAATGCAGCTGAACAGGATGAATTTAGATTGGGGGTTTCAAACCTTCATACCAGTAGTGAAATGGAAAGGGATGGAGTTGCCTCTCAGGCACCCCCCCAGGGAAAAATTTAAAGGGTCGGGGGCAAGAACGCAAGATAAGTCGGAGATACCAAGGCGAGCAATCAAGCAATTAGGGGGAGCAGTAAAGGACTGGTAGTGGGGCTGATCTCCTTACTCTCCTCTACTATGCTATCTCGAGTGCTAGTTTTTAACGTGCTGGGTCCATCTATGTTTGCAGGTACTTATAACCCCCCCCACCTCCTTTGCCCCTCACACCCTCTTTTCCCAGTAAGTGGGGGCCCACTTGCAGGGGAAATGACTTCAGGTAAAGCAAGGTGGGCCGAGTAGGAGGAACGAATGTATATTTCTCCCCATTGAATCGGGTCCATTTATAATTGCGTATAATTGCGGGGCAGGCACTCCTCACCCTGTCCATCACCTTGGCGATATCAGCTTTAGTTAATCAGGATATGTTCAATGTTTCCCCCCTACCCACACCTATCACACTGTTCGCTGGGAGGAAGGAGCGAACGCTAGGAAGTTCCCAGACAGGAACGCACCATGATGAAAGTGACTACAGGTCCGTCTCCCGCTCCTTTACCTTACACAGGGGGAGGAGACAGGGATGTCCATTGTCCCCCGTACTATTTGCGCTGGCTTTGGAGCCCCTTGCGGCATGAGTGCGGGCGCACACGGTGACCTCGGGCATTGATGGCGGTGGGCAATGGGAGGAGAAAATCTCCCTCTATGCCGACGATGTTCTTTTATATGCGACCAGGCCCCGCTTTACAATAAGCAGACTCCTACAAATTTTCCACCTGTTCAGGGGTACTCCGGTTATCGAATTAATTGGGATAAGTCCCTTTTATTTATGCTCTCGGGTGGCCCGCCACCCGCTCTCCCCGAGGGTATTCAGCTCCAACTACATGACCATTTTAAATATCTAGGTGTGGTGGTGACTAAAACAGAAACAGAATTCATGGCCCGAAATCTGCTACCCCAACTTGAACATCTGCGGAGGGACGTGGCGCACTGGAGGACATTGCCAATCTCCCTGATGGGGAGAGCTGTCCTGTTTAAAATGATGTTGTTACCGTGAATGGTCTACATCCTCCAAAACACTTCCTATAAGATACCTGAAGGGTCCTTTAAAGAGGTCAATGGTGAATTGCGGAAGTTATTGTGGGATGGGGGCGGCGCGAGAATAGCATTAGCGAAACTACAGCGCGGAGTATATGAAGGGGGCCTGGCAGTGCCGGACCTTAAAAAATATTATTGGGTATCGCAACTGCTGGTGATAAACGACTGGGTTTTCGGAGACAGGAATGACCCGGCGTATCGAGTTGATCACTTGGTGATAGGCTCTGACTGCTATCCAGCTGCTTTATACCGTAAACGCGCTGGGAAGTCCATGCCCCCACACACGAAAGCAGTGTTGGATGCGTGGAACGGAGCTAACAGATTCCTGGGGTGGGACAATAGATTAACGGAACGTACCCCACTATGGGACAGTGATCTGCTTGAGGAGGTCAGGAATTTACAGGGCTTTGGCAGATGGAAACTACTGGACATTGCCCATTTAGAGGATGTGTGGCGGGGCCCGGCGATCATTTCGTTTGATGATTTACAATCTGAATTTCAACTAGCAGAAACAGAACGATACAAATATATGCAGATGGGGCACGCACTCCGTACATACATCCGTGAGGGGGAACGTATCCCGGAGTACAGCCCCTTGGAGGACCGGCTTCTGTTGGATCCTATGCCTGAAAAAGCACTATCCCTCACCTACAAAAAGATCGTTAATAATTCACCCGACCCCTTGGGGGTGCTAAGGGTGACCTGGGAGGCTGACATTGGGTTGTTGGAGGACGAGGACTGGGTGGAAGCCATGCAGAGCCCGAGGGAGGTGGCAATCAGGGCAAGATTCAGGCCGATACAGTTGCGGATCCTCCATAGGTTCTACTCCACGAGCTCGCTCATGTACAAACCTGGATGTATACAAACAGATGCCTGTCTCCAGGGCTGTGATAGTAAAGGTACCTTTTTCCATATCCTGTGGGAGTGCCCACGTATACACCAATATTGGGAGAGGGTAACCAGAGTGATGTCAGAGGTTCTGGGACAAGATATTCCAATGGATGCTAGATGGCATATACTATGTGTAACGGGGGAGCAAACTTGGCCAAAATACCAGAAGCTGTGGCTGATGGTGGCGGCTATGGTGGTTAAGAGGAATATTGCCCGGGCATGGGGGCAGCCCTACCACCGAAAGTGAGCCAATGGACGACTGATTTAGACTGGTGTTGTGCAGCCGAAAAAGTAGTGCATGAAGGCGGAGGTGGCCCTAAGAAATGGGAGAAAGTGTGGCATCTGTGGGTCACTTATAGGGGCCTGTGAAGTAGTAAGGGGTGACGGGTCGGGGATGGGCAGGCCATCGGAATGTGTAGGACCTCCTGAACGGGAGCTATTGGGTATGCATGCCTTACAATCAATAGTGCTGACTGTTTGTAACTCGGAACTGTATACTATTATGTTTTCACTATCCACTTTGGTTGAATACTGTACTGCATACTGCATTGTTTTCTGTGCAATAAAAAAAGATTTGTTAAAAAAAAAAGAAAGTGACTACAGGGGTTCCTGAGCCCTTCCTCCATGGGACCCAGATGACCAGATAGTGGGGTACCTAAGGGGCCGAATAGCGGTAAGGGTAGACAAAAGTCAAACTAATAAGTCAACGCTTGGATCCCGCGTTTCCGTCCTGAAGAATGTCACGGATTCTCATGAGCCATCAAGCAGAAACATGTTGACGGTGTAAGTGGTGATGGAGTACTAATTCCCCACAATTGGCTTTTAATACCAAGTGGCATTCCATGGAAATATAAAAAGGTCCGTTTGGCATATCACATTGGTTTTAAATGTTTACATTTCACCAGTTCATTCTTAGGTAGAAGTGCCTCCCTGACTCCAGGGGTAGGCCCGCTCTTCATCAAACCGAGTTTTTGAAGAGCGTGGGAGTCATATGATGAAGCATGACACCTGATGGTGTGTGAGGTCATCCTGTCACATTTTAGTGTATGCCCAGAAGTAGATCAGTATGCTCAAAATACATAAATTAAATCTCAGGTGGCTGTTTTGTGGGAAAACTGCTGTGACTGGAGGCCACCTCACCCTTGAGGCCCCATAGCCTCTTGTTCTCTACCACGGATAGTTTCCCGGGTTTGTGTGTTTGGATCCACCTATCACACTGCCATCTTTCAGAATGCTAACACCTATGTAATTTTAGGTCAGCTGAAAAACGAACGGGCACCAGGCCAATCCAGAGGTAGGTGGGACAGGAGTGAGTGCCCCATAGCAATGATGTAGATCTAGCCATTGAGGACGAGGCATGACCTAACAGGGGTGGCCCAGGAGGTAAATCACCAGTCTAAGAGATTCACAGCAGTTTTGGACCTGCTTTGCAGCAACATTGAAAACCAACAGTGGGAGGAGCGCGAGTTGGACCTTGGCCCAGGTGTGGATCCCTGTAGGAAGCTGGATCTGTATATACTATACCAAAATGCGGTATAGTGTGCAGAGAGTCCAGTGGAACCCCAAAGGTAGGCAGAGGTAAAAGTAGATAGCACCTTACTCTCTATTTGTGGTAGTGTGGGCGAGAAGTAAGGCTTTATCAGAGGGTAGTGTTAAGCATTTGTTGTACACACTCAATCAGCAAATGATGTCACACACTCAAAGACTGAACTCAGACCAATGTTCTTTGTATAAAAATAATATTTAGTTATATTTATTTCTTACAACCAAGCAAGCCTGGCACAGGTAAGTGATTTATACTTTGCAGTAACAATACAGTTTGAATTGCAGTTGTATATATACACACTTTGTTTTGGTTACAGTAAAATTACTGGAAATGTAATACTTTGAAATATTGTACATATACTTAGTAATGACTTTTCAGTAATAGGTCATATACATTACTTTGAAGAGTACTTTTCTTACACAGTGTAGTATACTTGGATACTGCACTGGGACATTTCCTGTATAAAGGTAAGTAAATGTGTGTTTTGTTATTTGTACACAGTTGTATAGACTTCTACAGATTATCCAACTCCAACTTTTTCATTAAAAACAGTCAATGTTATCCTATGGGAGGAAATGGAGTAATCGGTTAACAGGTAAGTACTTTGTTGTGAGAGTTGGTTTTCTGGATTTAGACTCTGGGTCTCCCAGGGTCAAGGATGCACTCTCAAAGCACCCTCAGCGGCACTAGGGTGGCCGGGTGCAGTGCTGAGGCCCAATGTTATCCAATGGGGGATAGGGTGCCTCTGGTTGGTGGCTGCTCACGGGCAGGCCACAAGGATGTGGGAGCTAAGCTCCTGGACTTTAGCTCAGGGCAAATGGGAGACCAGGTGCAGGGTGCTGTTTTGGCGTCGGGTGCCCCGTTACTTTCAATGGGATTCTCCGGTTTGCAAACGCACTGCAGGATCGGGGACGAAGGTCTTCTGGGAGCAACCACCACTTGGAGAGGTAAGTTGGGATGCTGGGGGTTGGCTGGACACCGTCAGTTGGGCCACCCAAGGCCATGGGGCGTCGGGTGCAGGGGTGTCTTTTAGGGTCGGATCTACTTACCAGCTCCTGGTCGCGGTTGGGGGGACCCTCCGGCCTGAGGCTGCAGGCGTCGGCTGGAGGCTTGAGGCAGGTCAGGGATCACTGGATCTCGGGTCAGGATCGCCAGGGAGACCTCCTTGTGGTGTTGGGCCACTCGAACTCGGGCCGTGGGCGACGGGTGCAGACTCGCGGATTTGGCCGGAACTAGAGTCTGTGGGTGAACAAATCCGGTGTTCACGGGAGACAAAGTCTTTTCTTGGGAAGGCAGGGCAGGTCCTCGGGGTTCTTCAGGTTGCTGGCTGCAGGACACACCGGAGTTTCGCTTCTGCAGGTTCGAGGTGGGGACAGGCTGGCAGGACTGAGGCCAAGTCAGTGGGCGTCCTCCTCTTCTTAGCTTCGGCAAGCTGTTCGTTCCTTCTTCTTGTAGTCGTTTCTTGTCTGAGGAGGCAAGGTTCTGGGGTGTCCCTAAATACTAGATTTAGGGGCGTTACAGGTAAGTAAAGGTTGAGACCAATGGGTCCCTACCTTGGGGTGGGTACACCCCCCATTATGCCACCCTCCAGTGGGGGGCATATGCCTCACTCTGGTTGGCTGGGTCCCCCCATTTGCAAGATGGCGGGGACTGAGAGTCGTGCTTCACCTCGCCTCCCCCACCTGAGGGGTGGGGTTGGCAAAGGTGGGCACACCTCCCTTCCTCACTTGGGTTTTCCCGCCGGTTCTCCCGCCCAAAGTGGGGGTCAGAACCGGTGGGGCCCAGTTGCTGGGAGCAGCAAAGGGCCTGGGGAAGCTCACAAAGGCGGCAAGCCTTTGAAGCTTCCCCTTCGAGGACCCTGCCCATCCTGGGGGAGGAGGCTTGGCACCTCGTCCCAGGGTGTGCATTGTTTCAGACCCCTGAGAGCAGCAGGCTCTCGAACCAGGGGTCCAGAAACATGTCTGGTGGTGGCAGCTGGGGAGCATCCACTCAGCCTGGACACTAGTGTTAGGTCATTTTCAGGGGGCATCTCCAAGATGCCCTCTGTGTGCATTTTTCATTAAATCCCACACTGGCATCAGTGTGGGTTTAATGTGCTGAGAAGTTTGATACCAAACTTCTCAGTTTTCAGTAAAGCCATTATGGTACTGTGGAGTTCGTAATGATAAACTCCCAGCACCATATACTCTTAATGGCATTACTGCACTTACAATGTCTAAGCATTAGCTTAGACACTGTAGGGGTACAGGGTTCATGCACCTGTAACCTCACCACTGGTATAGTGCATCCAGCTAGAGGGGTGGCTGATCTATGCCAGGGCAGTGGGTTGTAGGCATGGCACACAGGGATGTGTGCCATGTCGACTCTTCACTTTGTTCTGCACCAAAACACGCAGCCTCCAAAGGCAGTGTGTGAGTGTAAAGATACAGGGCCTCGAAGGGTGGCACAATAAGTGCTGCAGCCCGTAGAGGCCTTCCCTGGTCACAGTGCACTGGGTACCTGTGGTACCATTTACCAGGGGCTGACCTGTGGCCAGAGTGCCAATTGGGTTTTGTCTTCAATGCAGTTTTAGGGAAAGAATATAGGCCCTGGGTACCCGATTGGCAGGAGCCCAGGGCACACTCAGTCAAAGTGCATCAGCAGTTCAGCAAAAAGTGGGGGCAACCATGCAGAAAGAGGGCACTTTCTCACACAACCAAACGAAAGAGGATGAGACTAACCTTTCCCTAGAGAGTCTTCATTGTCAAAGTGGAAGAACCTGGAAAGTCCATCTGCATTGGCATGGGCAGTCCCAGGTCTGTGTTCCACTATAAAGTCCATTCCCTGTAGGGAGATGGACCACCTCAACAGTTTAGGATTTTTACCTTTCATCTGCATTAGCCATTTGAGAGGTCTGTGGTCAGTTTGAAACAGGAAGTGAGTACCAAACAAGTATGGACTCAGCTTCTTCAGGGACCAAACCACAGCAAAGGCCTCCCTCTCAATGGCACTCCAACGCAGCTCCCTGGGGAGAAGCCTTCTGCTTATAAAAGCAACAGGTTGGTCTTGGCCTTCATCATTGGTCTGGGATAGGAACGCTCCTATCCCTAGCTCAGAGGCATCAGTCTGCACAATGAACTGCTTGGCTTAGTCTGGAGCCTTGAGAATTGGTGCTGAGCACATTGCCTCTTCAGGGTGTCAAAAGCCTTTTGACAGCTAACTGTCCAGTTTACCTTTTTGGGCATCTTCTTGGAGGTAAGTTCTGTGAGGGGAGTCACAATGGACCTGTATCCCTTCACAAACCTCCTGTAGTACCCAGTCAAGCCAAGGAATGCCCTGACTTGGGTCTGGGTTGTTGGAGCTGCCCAGTCCAGGATGGCCTGGATCTTGGGCTGTAAGGGTTGCACTTGGCCTCCACCAACAAGGTGGCCCTAGTATACCACAGTTCCCTGCCCTATCTGGCATTTGGATGCCTTGATAGTTAAGCCTGCAGTTTGCATGGCTTTTAAAACATTCCCAAGGTGGATCAAGTGATCCTGCCAGGTGGAACTAAAGACAACAATATCATCCAAATAAGCTGCACTAAAGGATTCCAATCCAGCAAGGACTTGGTTCACCAACCTTTGGAAGGTGGCAGGGGCATTCTTTAAACCAAAGGGCATAACAGTAAACTGATAATGCCCATCAGGTGTGGAGAATGCGGTCTTTTCTTTTGCTCCTGGTACCATGCCAATCTGCCAGTACCCTGCAGTTAAGTCAAAGGTACTTAGAAATTTGGCTGCACCCAATTTAGCTATCAACTCATCTGCTCTTGGGATAGGGTGAGCATCTGTCTTGGTGACAGAGTTGAGCACTCTGTAGTCCACACAGAACCTCATTTCTCTTTTTCCACCCTGGGGATGAGGTTTAGAGACCAGAACCACTGGGCTGGCCCAGGGGCTCTCAGAGGGTTCAATAATCCCTAGCTCCAGCATCTTGCAGACTTCAGCTCTGATGCTTTCCTTGACTTGGTCAGACTGTCGATAGATTTTGTTCTTGACAGGTGCACTGTCACCAGTGTCCAAATCATGGGTACACCAGTTTGTCTGACCAGGGGTCAAGGAAAAGAGCTTTGCATACTGTTGCAAGACTTGCTTGCAATCAGTCTGCTGTTGGGCAGTGAGGGTGTCTGAAAAGACAACTCCCTCCACTTACCCATCTTTGGGGCTGCAGGAGAGGAGGTCAGGGAGAGGTTCACTCTGTCTCCTGATCCTCATCAGTCACCATCAGCATGGTGCTATCAGCCCTGTCATGGAAAAGCTTAAGGCGGTTCACATGGATCACCCCTTTTGGGTGTCCTGCTTGTGCCCAGGTCAACCAAGTAGGTGACCTCATTTTTCTAAGATGGGGTAAGGGCCACTCCATCTGTCCTGGAGAGCCCTTGGTGCCACTGGCTCCAAAAACCCACACCTTTTGCCCTGGTTGAAATTCTATCAGTGCAGCTTTTTGGTCATACCAGTGCTTCTGAAGCCCCTGGCTGGCCTCAAGATTTTTGGAAGCTTTTTCCATGTACTCTGCCATTCTGGACCTAAGGCCTAGTACATAGTCCACAAGGTCTTGTTTGGGTTCTTGGAGAGGCTTCACCCAACCCATTCACAAGACAGAGTGGTCCCCTGACAGGGTGGCCAAACAAAAGTTCAAAGGGGGAAACCCTACTCCCTTCTGAGGCACCTCTCTGTAGGCGAAAAGCAAGCATGGTAAGAGGACATCACATCTCCTTTTGAGTTTTTCACGGAGCCCCATAATCATGCCCTATACACCTCGGCGGTCTCTTCGCTCAGGATCTAAATCCTTCCTTGCAGTGCCTAGAATCAAACGGTCCAGACAAGGTGGGAAGTCTCTTTCCTATCTAGGCCCCTGTTATTGGAACAAGCTTCCCGTGCAGCTCAGACAGTGCACGGAACATTCCCATTTTAGGAAACAGCTCAAGACCTTTCTCTTCTGTTCCTGATTTCTAGCAGATAGTTCTTTCCACAGGTGCCCCGTCCCGAGCGCAGAGATACCCCTTCGGGGGTCGATTCTGGCGCTTTATAAATTAATAAATAAATAAATGCCTTTCAATGTCTTGTTAAACCTCTCAATAAGACCACTGGTTTGGGGTAATATGGTGTAGTAAACTTGTACTGCACTCCACATTCTTTCCACGTGTTTTAGGTAAGCAGACATGAAGTTTGACCCTCTGTCTGAAACCACCTCCTTAGTAAACCCTACCGTGGTGAAAACACCAATGAGGGCCTTGGCTACTGCAGGAGCTGTAGTAGTCCTAAGGGGAATTGCCTAGGATACCTAGTGGCATGATCCACTACCACTAGAATACATTTGTTTCCCGATGCTGTGGGAGGTTCAAGTGGATCCACTATGTCCACACCCACCCTCCAAAGGGAACCCCAACCACTGGTAGTGGAATCAAGGGGGCCTTTGGGTGTCCACCTGTTTTGCTACTGGCTTGACAGGTGACACCGGAGCTGACATGACAAACCCTTTTACTTTCTGAGACATCTGGGGCCAGTAAAAGTGGCTAACTAGCCTTTCCCAGGTTTTGGTTTGGCCCAGATGTCCAGCTAGGGGGATGTCATGAGCTAAAGTTAGTAGGAACTCCCTGTACTTCTGAGGCACTACCACTCTCCTAGTGGCTCCAGGGTTGGAGTCTCTGGCCTCAGTGTACAGTAGTCCCTTCCTCCCAATAAACTCTGTGGGTATCACGGACATCTCCCTTTTCCTGTGCAGCAGCTTTGTGCCTCAGGCTTTCGAGAGTTAGACAGTCCTGCTGTCCAAGGCACAGCTCTTCCCTAGAGGGGCCCCCTGGTCCTAAGACTTCAACCTTGTAAGGGTCAAGCTCCATAGGCTCAGTTCCCTCTGGGGTGTCCAAGTCCTCTCCCTGAGGAGAGGGGTCCTGATCCTTTTACTGTACAGAAGCCAGTTTCCCAGTCTTCTTACTTTTCCTCTTGGAAGGTTGGGCCATACTTTCAGGCTCCAACACTTCCTTTTCACCCTGCTTTCGGCTCTGTGCTCTTGTTTTCTCACACACAATTTCAGGGATGTCCAGCATTGCTGCATGTGCTTTCAATTCTACCTCAGCCCATGCTGAGGTTTCCAGGTCATTACTAAGCAGACATGCAGCTGGAAGCTTTGGAGAGACCACTACCTGTTTCAGGCCAGTACCCCTCCCCCCCACCCGTCTAATGTTACCATAGCCATTGCATGGTTAGTAGTAACACTGTCAGTTTTGGTGACTGCGTAAGTTTTCCCAATCAGGTATTGCTCTGGGGAAACCAGTGTATCTCTCACCATAGTGACACTGGCACCTGTATCCCTCAGGGCTTCTATTCTAGTCCCATTGATCAAAGGGTATTGCAAGTACTTCTTTAAGTTGGGTGGCCACACAGCTAAAGTGGCAAACTCAACTTCCCCTTCTGTGACTAGAACTGCTTCAGTGTGCAATCCGATTTGCTCATGGCACACTGCTGATCCCATCTGGAGACTGGCCTAATTTAATACACAAAGACTTTGATTGAAAAGAGTCTGTAAGTGGGTCCACATGGTCTCTAATTTTGAAAACATTTTGGAGAGTTCATGTAAAAGCGTTGGTTTTGACGAAATGGTTCCAGTTAAGTGTCCCAACTTCTTACAGTTGTTACACCAGGCCTTTACAGGATCAAAGTTCCTTCCCCTGTACCTATTATTGGACTGGGAAGAGTTTTGGAACCCACCCCCTGTGCAGGTTTTTGGGGCCCTTTCGAAGACTCAGGCTTTTTATCTTGGGGATTCTCACCACCTTTCCCCCGGGGAGGATTTGTAACCCCTTTCTTTTGGTCACCCCCAGTGGTTGTTTTTGTCACCCAATAGTCTGCCTTCTTTCCCAATTCTCGGGGAGAAATTAGACCTAGGTCTACCAAATGCTGATGTAACTTTTCATTAGTGCAATTACTTAAAATATGTTCTTTCATAAACAAATTGGACATAATGTGCATGATTTCAATGGACTTTACAGTTAACCAACCATCTAGTGTCTTAACTGAGTAGTCAACGAAGTCAATCCAGGATTGGTTTTGGGTTTTGTGAGCCCCCTCTGAATCTAATTCTGTATTCCTCAGTTGTGAGTCCAAAGCCCTCAATCGGAGTTCTCTTCATGAGGTCATAAGACCCAGCATCTGCCCCTGTAAGGGTCAAGAGTCTGTCCCTGCAGTTACCAGAGAACAGTTCCCAAAGGAGTGCCCCCCCCAGTGTGACTTCTTCACTTTTCTCATTTCACAGGCCCTCTCAAAGGCTGTGAACCATTTTGTGATATCATCACTCTCCTCATATTGAGGGACAATCCCTTTGGGGATTTTAGGATCATAAGATTGCTCTTTATCCTTATTAAGTAAATTGCTGCCACCACTGATGGGTGCTAGGCCCATCTCTGCTCTCTCTTTCTCTAGAGCCAGGAGTCTGGTCTCTAGATCCAATCTTTTGGTCAACCTTGCTAGGAGGTTGTCCTCCTCATTGAGGCGGTCCTCAATGTCCTCAGTAGCACCTGATCCACCTGTGTTGACTCTAGGTGCTGAGAGGTTTATTCTTGGAGTCAGGGCCACTGGGGCCCTTCTCTCCCTATGAAGTTGGGGGGGAGGGGGGGTTGGATGGTATCCTCATCCCCTCCATCTTCTTCCTCATCTGAGAGGTCTTCACCATAGTCAGAGGGATGGCCCTTAGCATACCATGCCAACAGCTCCTGGAGCTTTTGTTTGGTGGGATGGGACCCCATGGTTCTATTTTTAATTTTGCATAGGGACCTTAACTCCTTAAAAGCCAAGTGGAGGTAAGGGGTGAGGTCGAGCTCCTCAACCTGGTCCTCTATGCCATTGTGGTTATCTTCACTAACAGCTGGGTTCTTGTTAAGAGACATTGTTATAAAAACTTCTAACCCCTCTTATCACTAGCTAAAGTGAACTTTTATATTTCTAAAATTCGAAAGGGACTTAACCAAGGCCCTAACAAGACTTTTAGTAATTTGGAAACATTTGTCAATTCAAAAATCTGAATTCTAAAGACAATTTAAGAGTTCTGTTGTGTGATCAGGTGGTAACCAAGTTAGTCCAACAAATGCAAAGTTGTATATCCCACCGCTGATCCACCAATGTAGGAAGCTGGCTCTGTATATACTATACCAAAATGAGGTATAGTGTGCAGAGTCCAGTGGAACCCCAAAGGTAGGAAGAGGTAAAAGTAGATGGCACCGTACTCTCTTTTGTGGTAGTGTGGGCGAGCAGTAAGGCTTTATCAGAGGGTAGTGTTAAGCATTTGTTGTACACACTCAATCAGCAAATGATGTCACACACTCAAAGACTGAACTCAGAATGTTGTTTGTATAAAAAATAATATTTAGTTATATTTTTTTCTTAGAACCAAGCAAGCCTGGCACAGTTAAGTGATTTATACTTTGCAGTAACAATACAGTTTGAATTGCAGTTGTATATATACACACTTTGTTTTGGTTACAGTAAAATTACTGGAAACGCAATACTTTGAAATATTGTACATATACTTTGTAATGACTTTTCAGTAGTAGGTCATATATATTACTTTGCAGAGTACTTTTCTTACACAGTGTAGTATACCTGGATACTGCACTGGGATATTTCCTGTATAAAGGTAAGTAAATGAGTTTTTGTTATTTGTACACCGCTGTATAGACTTCTATAGATTTTCCAACTCCACACTTAGAAACTTTTTCATAGAAAACAGTCAATGTTATCCTATGGGAGGAAATAGAGTTATCGGTTAACAGGTAAGTACTTTGTTGTGGGAGTTGGTTTTCTGGGGTTAGACTCAGGGGTCACCCAGGGTCGAGGATGCACTCTCAAAGTACCCTCAGCGGCACTAGGGCAGCCGGGTGCAGTGCTGAGGCCCAATGTTATCCAATGGGGGATTTGGGGGCCTCCGGTTGGTGGCTGCTCACGGGCAGGCTACAAGGTTGTGGGAGCTAAGCTCCTGGACTTTAGCCCAGGGCAAATGGGGGTTCACGTTAGCACCAAAGGTACACCCACAGCGGCACTAGGGCGGCTGGGTGCAGGGTGCTGTTTTGGCGTCGGGCGCCCTGTTACTTTCAATGGGGATTCTCCAGTTTGCAAACACAACGCAGGCTCGGGGACGAAGGTCTTCTGGGAGCGACCACCACTTGGAGAGGTAAGTTGGGATGCTGGGAGTTGGCTAAACACCGTCGGTTGGGCCACCCAAGGCCGTGGGGTGTCTTGCGTGCAGGGGTGTCTTTTAGGGTCGGATCTTCTTACCAGCTCATGGTCGCGGTTGGGGGGACCCTCTGGATTGAGGCTGCAGGCGTCGGCTTGAGGTAGGTCAGGAATCACTGGATCTCGGGTCAGGATCGCCGGGGAGACCTCCTCGTGGTGTTGGGCCACTCGAACTCGGGCCGTGGACGACGGGCGCAGAGTGGTGCAGACTCGCGGATTTGGCCGGAGCCAGAGTCTGTGGGTGAACAAATCCGGTGTTCACGGGAGACAAAGTCTTTTCTTGGGAAGGCAGGGCAGGTCCTCGGGGTTCTTGTGGTTGCTGGCTGCAGGACATACCGGAGTTTCGCTTCTGCAGGTTCGAGGTGGGGACAGGCCGGTAGGGCTGGGGCCAAGTCAGTGGGCATCCTCCTCTTCTTAGCTTCGGCACAGCTGTTTGGTCCTTCTTCTTCTTCTAGTCGTTTCTTGTCTGAGGAGGCAAGTTTCGGGGGTGCCCCTAAATACTAGATTTAGGGACGTTACAGGTAAGTAAAGGTTGGGACCAATGGGTCCCTACCTTGGGGTGGATACACACCCTATTATGACACCCTCCAGTGGGAGGGGGGCATATGCCTCACTCTGGGTGGCTGGGTCCCCCCCATCTGCAAGATGGCGGGGACTGAGAGTTGTGCTTCACCTCGCCTCCCCCACCTGAGGGGTGGGGTTGGCAAAGGTGGGCACACCTCCCTTCCTCATTTGGTTTTCCCGCCGGTTCTCCCGCCCACAGTGGGGGTCAGAATCGGTGGGGGACCAGTTGCTGGGAGCAGCAAAAGGCCTGGGGAAGCTCACAAAGGCGGCAAGCCTTTGAAGCTTCCCCTTTGTGGACCTTGCCCATCCTGGGGGAGGAGGCTTGGCACCTCGTCCCAGGATGTGCATTGTTTCCGACCCCCCCCCGAGAGCAGCAGGCTCTCGACCTAGGGGTCCAGAAACATGTCTGGTGGTGGCAGCTGGGGAGCAGCCACTCAGCCTGGACATTAGTGTTAGGTCATTTTTCAGGGGGCATCTCTAAGATGCCCTCTGTGTGCATTTTTAATTTAATCCCACACTGGCATCAGTGTGAGTTTAATGTGCTGAGAAGTTTGATACCAAACTTCTCAGTTTTCAGTAAAGCCATTATGGTACTGTGGAGTTCGTAATGACAAACTCCCAGCACCATATACTCTTAATGGCATTACTGTACTTACAATGTCTAAGAATTGGCTTAGACACTGTAGGGGTACAGTGCCCATGCACCTGTACCCTCACCACTGGTATAGTGCACCCAGCTAGAGGGGTGGCTGATCTATGCCAGGGCAGTGGGTTGTAGGCATGGCACACAGGGGTGTGTGCCATGTCGATACATCACTTTGTTCTGCACCAAAACACGCAGCCTGCAAAGGCAGTGTGTGAGTGTAAAGGTACAGGGCCTCTAAGGGTGGCACAATAAGTGCTGCAGCCCGTAGAGGCCTTCCCTGGTCACACAGTGCCCTGGGTACCTGTAGTACCATTTACCAGGGGCTGACCTGTGGCCAGAGAGTGCCAATTGGGTTTTGTCTTCAATGCAGTTTTAGGGAAAGAACATAGGCCCTGGGTACCTGATTGGCAGGAGCCCAGGGCACACTCAGTCAAAGTACATCAGCAGTTCAACAAAAAGTGGGGGCAACCATGCAGAAAGAGGGCACTTTCTTACAATTCCCCACCGCCCCATGGAAGCGGACATTAGATGGACATGGATAAGTCACAAGTGGGAACTTTTAACAACGTTGGGCATACGTGCGCATTGCCATGGGTGGAGCAGTGTGATACCAAGGAGAAGGCTAACGGGGTGGGGAGGAGAGGCCTGGAGGGTGAAGAGAATAAAAAGAGGCATAGAAGACACGAGGGAGGTGGCGGGGGATAGCGCCAACAAAAATGCAGGGACCTTCCTTGTGTGTGCAACAGTGGCAGTCCTGCAGATAGGAAAAGAGAAGAAATATGCTAATTAGGAGGGTACACTAATGCCTGAAACTGGTGAATTGGGTGCGATCTCCAAGGCTATGCTAAGACTGTTCAGGTAGTGAAGAGGGCAAAAATGGTGATGAAGGAAAGTAAAAAAAATTATTTAAAAATTAAAAATTAAAAAGTGGACGATGATGATGATGATGGCAGGGGTGGAGAAAGTAGATGCAAGTGTTTACTGGAGCGGATGGGTAGAGGCAACACCAGTACACCTGGAAGGGGCCTCTGGCAAATGCCACACAGTCAACGAGTTTACCTTTATGCTACCCAGTGATGAAGGGTCATTAAGGTTTCAGTGTTAGGCGGTCACTTGCATGGCACAATTCAGTGGAGGTTAAAGAAACAGTGAAAGAGAGAGTTCATAGATATTTTCATCCTACTGGAACATGTCTGCAGGGGGGAGGATGCATTCAAAGGCTCTAGACAAAGCAAGGGGAGCAAGAACAGAAAGAAGGTTAGGCCGGAGAGGAATATTGTGAACTGGTTATATGCATTTACCTTGTTAGCAGCCATAATTGTAGAGAAATACCCGGAGCAAGGCTCAGCTTTAACTTGATACAACCTTGCTATTCAGGAGAGGATCAGGCATTATGGGTGAATAGGTTGACTGCAATATAATTTGGCCTTCCGCCAAAGGAAAAGGGGATACCAGGCATGCCTTGGGATCAGAGAGATGCAGAAGATTGGATGGAACATTTGGGGTCTGGTTCTGTATATGGATTAGTATTGTATGGGGCAGGATTGGAAATACAGCAGTGGCCCACGCCACTATGGGGGTATGGATTGCAAGCAAACGCTATGCCAACAGTCTCTGGCAAGCACGCAATCAGGATTTGCTCAACAGTTACTTGCTGGCTTTCAGCAATAACAGGCAGGTCAGATTCAAACACAACCTTCAGTCTTATGACTGCCTTTCAACCCATGGGGAGTACTCAGCAGGAAGGATCCGGGATGGGGACAAGTCATCGCCTTCTTAAAGGAGCCAGGGACAACAATATGCTTGAATGGATGTGACACTGCAGCAAACAGGCAGGTGGCGGCAGGCCCAGCAACAGCCGTTTTGGATGGCAAGGCGACAGCGGGTATTGGGAGCGCCCAGACAACAATTATTGCTTTCCAAATGTTTGCACTACGGTATGGGTGATAGTTACACCAAGTCATAAATGGGCAGCCAAGTTCGCAGTCCAGAGGGGGTAGGATCGGATGGCTGGCTCATTCAAGGTATGTGCCACAAGGTGCGTAACAATGCTATAAGAGGATTGAGCCCAGTGAGGCAGCCACATACACCCCTCCCATGCGAGCAGAACGCCATAGAACAGAGTCTGGGGTATACTTTCTCAATGCCAATAAAAGAACCAGGGATTATCGGTAACAGGGGAACCGACCTGGAGGCAGGGAACCTACAGTAAAAATAATTTGAAACCAGGAGGGTAATAGAGTGGGGGGCTAGGGCTTACAGGAACAGAAATGTAGTCTTAGTCATCAGTTACAGCTCTGGCCATGGAGATATAAATGGAATATCATACACAAAGGGTACTCCAGCCAGATGTTCCTCCTCCAATGCAGAGCAGACTTACCGGTCAATTAATTAGGTACGTTTCCTGGCACAAAGGCACATATGTCCGAAAACATAAGGCCAGGAAAGGTACCAGCGAGGCTGGCAGATTGCAGAGAAGGTGGGACTCTGAAGGAAGCTCGTGAGGTCAGTCAAGGGAACTGAAGGGGGTGAAACGACAGGGATATGTACCATGGGCCAGACTGAAATAGCCAATACATCCAGAGATGCCCCTCCCCCTCCATGCAGCAACAAAGGCGGGAGTCCTTAGTGGAATACTACTCTGGCATGCAAGGGATGGTCATTGAGGCTGGCAGAAGTATGGAAGAGATAATTTATAGTTATTTTCACCCTAGTTGGACAGATTCACAAGGAAGCGGATAATAGATGTTGCACTAGTACAGTGAAGAAAGGCAAGGAGAGGAAACCAGTTATGCCGAAGGGAACTATGGTTAATTGTTTGGGTGCCGTTGCGATGTTAAAAGTCAAAGGTTTAAAACAGTATCTGGAGGAGCAGGGTCCCACACTGAACTCATTAAGGCAAGACAACAGAGCTGAAAGCACACGGTGAAGGGCAGTAAGCACTTCATTTTGTCCATAGTAGTGAAAAGAGCTGGCAGGAATTGGGGGGGGGGGGTGAGGGAATCCAGCGTTCCGATGCCAAGGCACTTGAGTGGAAGTCACTTCATAGGGCCAAACACATCACTGTTCTGGTTTGCCAATGAGCGGGGGTGGAATAGACATTGTGCCAAAGTTGATAGTGGTTTGTCTCACGCTGTGAGGAAATCCCTAACTGTCTTATGGTACAGAAACGGTATGAAACTGAAGGGCCTTGGCTCAATTCCACTTGGGTATATGGCTAGTGTGGGGTAAAGCATATCTTAATTTGTGGCACTGATTAATTTACAGCCCTGATGGAGGACATATTTGGATAGAGGTTGGAAGAATTGTGGCGCAGCTATGGAGTTTGGGGGGCTTGCTGATGGCGAAAGCCGCCAGCAATGCATGGCGGTACTTACAAAGCGATCACGGGTAGTAGGAGTAAAACATCCCTTAAGCAGGTAATGTTCAGAGCTAATGGGGTGCCGCAGGACACTGCAAGGGCCTACGGTGTTGAACCAAAAGGAAATCTAACCGTCTGAGCCTGTGGCCCGGGAGAATTTGGTACATAGGTGACTGGGTCACGATGCAGGTTGGAAGCAGACGCTTACCCGGTATAGGTTATGCCAGAAGTGAAAGGTCACCCGGTGGGCTGAAAGTAGACGCCTGCCCGGAAGTAGAAGGTAAATGGTACACCGGAAGTGAATGGTCACCCGGCGGGCTGGAACCAGACGCTTGCCTGGAAGTAGAAGTAGAAGGTAAAACAGTCATTCCGGAAGTAAAAGGTCACCCAGCTGGGCTGAAAGCAGATGATACGCCTGCCCATGGCAAAAAGGGCAGAGGTAATAGAAAGCACTGAATGTGGGGCACAGTGCTTATGGGTCTGGTAAGGGGGGCACAGGCTCAGTGAGTAAGCAAAGGAATAGTGTGTAAAGAAAGCGTGTCAGTTGGAAATTGCCTAAATAAACTGCAGCCTCAATTCTTCCATAAAGATTAACCGGGGTGGTCTGAGTTTGTGGAACCCGGGAGGGCCGACCAAGTGAGGAGTGCCTCCGCTAAGGAATCTCTTCCTCTAAACCTCTCTCTGGTGCATGGCCAGGCAGGCTGCGTCACAACGACTGACAGGGGATTCTGTGCCAGAGAAGAGATACCATTCTTTCCCAGCAACAGTTCACAGTGACTCATGCATTCTCGTCTTCCAAACACTGCTGTCTAAAACGTTTACTAGTTTAAGGTGGTTTGGGTTCTTTAACAGCAGCATAACCTGCATACTCGTGAGATTGATAAACCTCTGGTTACTTACACACAACATTCAGATTGGCGCACCGTTTAAATAAATAAATACAATGAAGTCAGACTGGGGGTTTCTGCATTGACATCTCTGTAAACGCAGACTATTGTTCAGCCTCCCTTACCTTAAAACACTGACTCATGAAAAACTGCCAACTGCAATGCTGCCACACTCCCACGCTGTAGAACTTAGCGCAGGGGAGGAAGGAAGCTTTTATTCACAGAGTTTGATTGCACTATTTCTACTACCCACACTGGTTTACATCAGATTTGGGCAGTTAATTTTGGAGCCTTGCCATTTTTTATCAATCAGCATGTACTGAGGGGGGTCCGAAAGTCTTTTGTTCTGCTTATACGAGAATTTGGCCCAGGAGGCTACACTCCATAGGAGGGACGAACTCAAGCGGGATAGCCTACAACAAATAGAGCCAAATAGATTTTGTGAGTTACAAACCACAACGCTAATGGTAAGAAATGGGTGGAATGCATTCCCAGGGAAGCTTTCAGAATGCCCACAAGAAGTTGTCAGTAAATCAGACAGCTGGCTTTGACCTAAAAAAAAAAGCTGTACAGAATTACACCAGATCTAGCAGAAAGCTAGAACTTTACTTTGCTTTTTTGTGATTTGGTGGAACTCTGTTCGTTGTTTTTTGTGAAATTAAAGGTTCAAAAGTTAGTGATATTGCGATGGTTGGGTCCGCAGAAGTCCTGCATTACTGCACATTTAAAAAAATAGAGTGTCTCTCCATGCATATTCTTTATAGCCGATCGGAGTTCTGGGCTTTGCCGCCCGCGGCAAGAGTGGTGATCCAGGTGTGGAGACAATCGCTGTGGCGGGTGGGTCGCCTAACGCGAGATACTCCACTGTGGCACAACAGACTCCTTTCCCAAGTGGCTAACCTACCGGGTTCCGGGGATGGGATAGTATGAACAGCTCCTCACTGGGCGTAGTCATGCACGGCCTGACTCTTAATTCCTTCCAAGATCTCCAGGGTGAATTCTCCATGCCCCGCAGCCAGTTCTACAAATATCTGCAATTTCGTCATCCCCCTACCTCAAAAAACTTGCGGCCCTTCCGAAGTTTAACCCGTTAGAGGGCAAACTACTTAGGGGAGATCTCAGAGATTATAAAATAACTAAGATATACCAATCCCTAATTACCAAGAGTGCCAACACATTAGCTACCCTCCGAGCTGCCTGGCAGGGCGATCTGGGTCAGATCGATGACGATGATGAATGGACCGAGGCCCTGGAGTCCCCGCGTGGCTCTATCTCCTAACGCCTGCGTCTTATCCAATTTAAATACCTCCACCATGCATACTACACTCGGCACAGGCTTTGGAGAATGGGTCTAGTGGCCTCTCCCACTTGCCTACGATGTGGCAACAGCAAAGGCACCTTTCTCCACAAGGTATGGACTTGCAGTGTGCTTGCTGGGTTCTGGCAAGGGGTCATGACATGCTTGACTGAGGTTCTGGCCTGGGATCTCCCCATGACCCCAAAACTAATCCTTCTGCATACCACTGACGAGATTTGGGGCAACAGGTACAAACGCCATCTTCTGTTTCTTGGCTTGACCCTGGCTAAGAGGGACATATCTAGGCTCTGGAAGGCCGATTCCCCTCCCCTACTGGGCGTATGGAAGCAGGGTATGGACTTTTGTATGGGCTTAGAGATACTGATATTCAAGGTACAAAGATGCCCTCAGAAACACCCCAAAATTTGGCAAAGCTGAGCTGATTTCTGAGGCCTGCTCCTGGAGCCTCCAACTTCTGTAGAGACACAAATGGACAATGAACCCTGATAGGCAGAACTGGTTTTCTGAGCTGCTTTGCAATTTATGTACATTAAGGACTTATGGATGCGGGAGAGCTAGACTTGGTGAGAATAGTTGGGGTACAGCACACTCAGTTGTTTCATTCGATGGTTTTTTGCTTTTGTTATATATTGACGTCGATAACTACGCCATGTCAATATGTAATGGCCTGCATACATCTGTACTGGGCCATATCATGGCAGAAAATACAATAAAATCTGTTTTGAAAGAAAAAAAAAATAATAATAATAATAGAGTGATCTAATTGGGCGAGAGGGCTTTTTTTCTCCGTCAAACAGTTCAGTCCTGCGGGCCCAATTGAACTGATTAGCTGGCTGCAACATAAACAAAAAATTTTGCAGCTGCCATTACAGGACAGGAACACATAGGGCCACCCCTCCAAAGGCCAAATTAAGAACACATGGGTGGGCAAGTTCCAGGTGCGTACACTCAACTTCTCATGCAGAGCCCACTCCCTCCATGCACTCAAGGCCCATTAGTAGAGTAAGCACCTACTACAAACAACCTTCACCCTGTAGGAAAGCTTTTACAGATAGCAGACCTCTTGTGAGCAATCAACGAGAGAAGAGTCGGCAAGACACTGCTCTGCAACGTGTTCACACGCTGCACAACTATTCACAGAGAGCTCACTCCTCCAAACAAAAAAAAAAACCCATTAGGAGGCCAAGCATGTTGCAAAAGCCTACACCAATTATCAGTAAAAGGACTATCGAAAATTGTCTAGATGAACCTTGCAGAATACATTCCTAAATGCTAAAAATAAAGCAAACTGATGTCATCAGTTACGTAATTTGAGATGTCATCTGTGATTCCATCAATTATGACATTGAAGGTGTCATGAGTGATGTAATACGAGAGTTCATAAGCACTGCATGGCGTGGTCACAAATTCTAGTTAGCTCAGTAAACTATAACTGGTGAATTCCAGTGTTTTTTTTCGTTTTAAAACAGTAGTTTTTATATTATTACAAGGTCTCACTGTTTCTCTTCAGTGCCTCCTCTACTCGGTTTTTATCCCGTTTGCTCAATTCTTTTACACAATTTTTCCTGCCTCTATTCAAGGCTTATTTTGTTTCTCATTTGCTCCGATTTCACAGTGTTTGCTGTTTTTCTACCCTGTCTTTTTCTGTCTCTGTCTGTTGCCTCTTTTGCCCTTCTGTTTTTTCGCTTTGCTTTGTATCCTTTTGCTTTTCCACCGCTTCAATTTTGGGCCTCTTTGACCATTGTCTTGTGCCATTTTGCTTTCTGCTTTGCCCTTTTGCTCGAGTCATTTCTCTTGGCCTTTGTTTTTCCCCCCCGCTCTCTTTACCTCTATCCTGCTCTCCCACTTACTGCCTCCCTCACTCCCTTCAACCCTACCCACCTCAGCCCTCCCAGGACCTACTTAATGGTGGCTGCAGTGCGGACAAGCCATTAAGCAGGTGCTCTGTTCCACTAAGGCTTGTCTGTGACTGGTCCTCTGACCAGACGAGGCCTTTTCGGACCAAATTCCTCCCCGCTTCAGCCTACTCTTTCACCCTCTATCTCTCACGTTCCTCCTCAGGTTTGTGCCTTCTCTCAGATTGTCACACTTGTGCTCTTTGTATCATTACCCTGTTTTGTGCCTCTTCTGCTCTGTGTTTTTCCTACCTTGTTTTTCTGCATGTTCTATGTTCAATGCTTCTTTTATGCCTCCTCTGCTCTGTCTACCCCATTTTTTCTGCCTCTGTTCATTGCCTCTTTTATGCCTCCTATGCTCTGTTTTTTACCCCGTTTGATATATTTTTTTGACCAAGTCTTTTTCTGCCTTGGTTCTTTGTCTCTTTTGCCCCCATCATTTGCTTTTGTGTCTATTTGCTCCAGTTTTCTGCCTCTTTAACCTTTCTTGTGCTACTTCAGTCTCGGCTTTGCCCTTTGCCTTTTTGCTTGTGCCATGTCTTCTGGCCTTTATTTTATCCTGCTCTCCTTGCCTCTGTCCTGCTCTCCCACCTCCTGTGCCGCACCCTCACCTCTGCCTACTGTTCCCCTGGCCCCTCTCAGGACTTACTTTATGGGCACAGATGTCCTGCGCCAAACGCAAGTCTGTCTGCACTCGTCCACGCCTGGACCGCATCCAGAGCCAGGAAGCTTAGTCCTCTCCCAACCTACCAGTACCCCGAAGTGTTCCTCCAGAACCTCAACCCCGGCTGCGATTGCCGCACTGCATAACATGGAGGGACCCTCATCATGCACCGCCTGCAAGTTCTCATGCACTCTAAAACACCCTGCATTCATCACCAGCAGCACCTAGTTTTACACTCGCTCGCCCTCACAGCTAATCAGCCACACAAACTGATAACCACCCACGCAGCACGCCAACTTCACATGCAGAATCATCAACACCCATACCCTCACCATACACACCATGGAGATATGGGACCTACTGTATGATCACGCTCCGGACCTGTTTTTCCTCACAGAAACATGGCTGAACCAAACCTCAGCATCTGACAACGCGGCAGGCATCCCCAGCAAGACCCAGGGCCGGAGTCGCCATGATGTGCAAAGAAACTTATCAGCTGCACCATTTCTACGGACATCCACCCCAGTTACATGGAACACCTCACATTCAAGCTACGCATCGCAGCCAAGTTCTCCCTGGGTGGACTCTTGTATACAGACTTCCAGTACCCCTTGCCAGCTCTAAGGTCCTTCTAGAAAACCTCGGCCTCACCCAGCACTTTACCAGACCCACGAACACTGCCTGACACCTACTGAACCTGATTTTCACCTACATCTGCAACATTACCGTGGACAAGCTAACACAACTGACCTAGACAGACCATACCTTCATCAGTTTCAAAATCCTCTTCCCGCACTAGCACAGACCCAGGTCCACCAAACCTCTCCTACCACAGCAGAAAAAACATTACCAAAGAGAACAGGACTTTTGTCCTCTCCATACACAGGCCCGAGCACACCAACAGCCAGTCAAAAATCATTAAGAATTTCAACTGCTGGATCCTCACATGGACCGACACAACAGCCACTGTCAAGCGTGTGCCAATGGCAAGAGCCCACCCACAGATCAGAGGAACATACAAAGTCGAAATGTCAATGCAAGCTCCTTAAGGTCAAGTGGAGAATGAGCCAGGGCATAGTGGATAAAGACACCTTCAGATCGGCCCTAAGGCACTACCACCAGCAGATCCGGAAAACCAAGTACACAACCCTCACATACCGCGATAACAGCAGCAAGGAAATATTTGCCATCAAAAAGTGCACACTTAGCACCATAAACCGCTCGCAAGACCTCTGTAACAAGCTCACTGAGGTCTTCTGTGACAAAATCTCCTCAATATACAAAAAGCTTAACCCACAACCACACTCCCATCATCTTAGCATCTCAACTTCCCAGCACTGACAAGGACCGAATCTTGACCTCATGACCCACCATCACCATGGACAAAACCGCCACAACAATGAAGATCATCTACTCGGGAGCCCCATCGGACACCTTTCCACCACCATGCATTCACAAAACGACTCAAACGATCAGTGAAGCACCAACACCCATCCTCAACGCCTCCATAAACTAAGTCAACTTCTAGGACACCTAGAAACATGCCACAGTCACCTCCCTGCTCAAGAAACCATCATTGGACCCAGCAAAATTCGCCAATTACAGACCTATCTTACCTTGTACACAACCCAGCCACGGTCTTAGAGAAACATGCAATCTGGACTCAGGCACAACCACAGCACTGTCACAACAGTCATCGCCGGAAAGAACGACATCCGAATGATGCTAGACAGAGGAGACACAGCAGTCCCCATCATCGCAGACCTCTCTGCAGCATTCTACACAGTCTCTGAACCCAGCCTCATCAGGCACTTACATAAGATGGCATCCAAGGACCCGCCCTCTGCTGAATCCACTCCTTAACGGATATAACACAAGCAGTCTGCCTTGCACATTACTCCTCATAAGCCCGCAAACTCATCTGTGCAGTTCCTCAAGGATCGTCTCTTAGCCAAGTTGAAGCCACCTTTTCAATGCTTACATGATCCCACTGGCCTTCATCCGTGCACGCGACATCAACTACCTTTCCTATTCTCACGACATGCAACTCGCACTCTCCCTCTAGATATATAATCTTAACACAAGAAACACGTTCCCTGCCTGCATGACAGAAGTTGGAAACTGGATGAAAAGCGACTGCTTCAAGCTCAACACCGACAAGACAGAAGTAGTGATCTTCAGTAGGAACAACTCACAATGGGACTCCACATGGTGGCCAGCCAGCTCGGTCCCACGCCTACCCCCCAGCACCCACACCTGAAACCTTGGGACCATCATCAAAAGCAAACTGGACATATTCGCACAAGTCAAAGCCGTCACTGCATCCTGTTTACGCACTTTAAAACTGCTGAAGAAAACCGTCTTATGGCTTCCAAGCAACACCAGAAAACAGTCATTCATGCCCTCGTCATAAGCAAACTGGACTATGGGAACCCCCACTATGCCAGCAACTTCAAACAACTCACCAGGAGACTACAAACCTTTGAGAAATCGGAAGCCGGACACATCCTCAACCTCCTACGCAGAACTGATATCTTGCCACACTGCAGGGATCTCCACTGGCTCCCAATACACAAATGCCCTCAGTTCAAACTCCACACTCACAGTTCAAGGCACTACACAACTTAGGACCCACCTACCTGAACCACCACATCTCCTTTCATCAACCCACCAGACACCTCTGCTCAGCAGGACTACTTCTCGCACACATTCCGCTCAGCCACAAAACCGGATCTGTAGGTCAGGCTTTCTCTTACATAGCTTCTAAAGCATGGAACCACCTCCACTTCATATCGGAAAGACCAAATCTCTTCCTGAATTCTGCATGAAGCTAAAGACCTGGCTATTCTCTACTCCCTATGTAGGGCTAGACACTCACATCTGCTAAGCATTCTCAATTTTCTGTAAAAAACTATACAGTGAACTACAGTGAACATAAACAACGACATTTTGAATTTCAACCATCAAAATTACAACAACTGGTCCCTGAATAACACAAACAATATTTAGATAATCATAGAATCAAATTTTTTAATTTTCAAAAATGTTTTGGGGAAAAATATTTTTTTAGATGCAAAACCATGATTATATGATATTGTAAATATTAGTTGTGTTAAAAAAACTGTAACAGAAAATTGAGCTTGCTCTTTGAAAGCCAAAACGTGTTGTCCCTGATATAGTACTAACAACCTTATTGCAATGAGGTGCCTTGTTGTACTTTTTCATATAATAGGTTAGTACATATATGTTGGTGGTGTGGTGAAAATAAAAGTTGGATGCACACCACAGTGTAAATGTGATCATGGTATCATCCGTGGAAATATTTTGTTGGCCCTCGCAAATAGGTGGTAATTTGGCTACTCTTACGGCATCCATGACATCACGGTGTCCTACTCAGTCAAAATGCTAACATTTGCGTGTAGGTGGTAATTTTTGGCATGTTGGGGGCCATTATGGTAGTTCTTTCTACCATTGCTGGCCCACCAATAATGGTGATATTGCTCAGCGTAATGTGGATAGCAATGGTGTGATGACACCCCATTGGTATATAGGGGTCCCTCCATAATTGTGCTAATTACTAACATTCTGTGAACATGCTTGCCATGAGATGGGGGAGACATGAATATGTGAGGCAGAGTCTATCCGAAAACAGAAAGAGTACAAATGAGAACTTGATGGAAATGACATATTGATGTTTCAGCACAGAACTTGTCTTTACAAAAAATAAAAACATGGGATTTCAGGATAAAAATTATGTTTCTTTGTGGAAAAATGATAAGTCTTTGTTTGAGCCAATTGGGTTTTCTTTCCATAAATGAAAAGTGTGTGTAATACCAAATTGTGCGTATTTTCATAAATTAACTCACTGATGTTTGGGGTAAAACTATTGTATTCCCAAATATAAATGTGTAAAGCAGCCGGGTCTGGTGGCTCAGTGGACTAATGCAGCCACTGCAGGGCCTGTGTTCGACCTCATGGTCACAGGTTCGAATCCCGGCGGGTCCACTCAGCCTTTCATCCATTTGAGGTCGATAAAATGAGTACCATTGAGTTGGGTAACAATAAACATCGGTTATTCAGCGCCAAGATGCCCCGTTGCTGGGGTGAACGTGCGCTTTACAAATACACGTTATGTTATGTTTTATGTTATATCTGAGTGATAACCACTACCCATGTCTGAAAGTCTAATCTGTGATCTTTGCAACCTAAGTTACAGGACTGCCATAGGAGTCTGTTAAATCTGCCTAGGTCTGTTGTATTTCGTTTCTGATGTATACCATGTTTACTTTTCCATACTAACCATTCCAATGACATTTTCAGGCACCATAACACATGACTGTAAATCTAAATGGGAGGGCAGGAAGGAAAAATTAAACTAGGTAAATATAGAAGTGAATTGTGATTAAAGAAGGGCGCTGTGAAACTGCATTTCCTGAAGTGCCTGCATCACCTATGGCTTTGTAGACGTTTTCCAGGAAAATTGCACTGAAAAATACACAATACTGCCACCATTTTTTCAAAATTGTCTTAGGCTGGGGGAACCTGCACCATGCATGGGGAAGAGTCAGGATTAGCTGATACCTCATCCAAGTACTGGAACAACTGGCACTATAGTATCACCATTTAGTCTAATTTAAAGCATTTCCAACCATGGAGGCTGTAAAAAATAATTACTATATAATGTATGTGCCTCATCTACAACTTGGATAAGCTCGCAAAAATAACAAATAATTAAGTTGGTCATTAAACATCGCTTATAAATTACAAATACAATATCTGATTGATATTTGGCGATTAGATCATAGACATTAACTTTTAGATACAAATAAATAATTGTTACATAAAGTTATACATCCATTTTATCTCACACCTGTATAAATGAAAAGGCTGTATATAGCCCACTGCAACCTAAATATGCCTACGATGTCAAATGGATCTGGGAGACCTAGCTCAAATGATTTGGTACTGCTCCAAGCTACAGCAACACTGACGAGATCTAAGAGATGGAAATTAAAATCATTAAACATACCAGTAATCTTTTCTGCTGAAAGCTGTGTTATCTATTTATTGGATTTGTCACAGGTCAAGTTAAAGGAGGGTATGCATTTTTTTCCCTAGTGTTTTTAGGTCTCTGCTCTGGACAGAGTGCGTGAGCTGTCTCGAGAAGAGACATGCTGTATCTCTTTGTGGGCTCATAGAACGCCATAGGCTTCCCATTTGCTGTAACCATAGTCGCTCCATATTTTGTTCTCCCCATCTGTCAAGGGGATGCATACGCCATGCCTCCTCTGATGTTTAGCCCTCCCCGAGAGCACAGGCCAACTACTTTTCAACATATGCAGCGGCCATTTTCAGCCATTGTTTCAGGACTACTTTTTTATTTTTTCAAATGGGTGACTAGTCTCTGCCATATGTTATGAGCGCTGGTGTTTTCCTACACCCCTGGTGACATTCCAAGATGAGAGGAATGCTCTCATCTTTCGACTCACATTACATGGCTCCTGTAATGGGGTACTGTATATGGCCAAGCACTGCACGTGCAGACATGTCCTTTGATTTGTAGAACTTGCCCTAAAGACACAGCACTGGTTGTGGAGGTATTCCCAGGGCACACTGCATTCGTCGCTTCCCGTCCCAAAAATCCTCTTCAGTGCACGATCATATCAGCGTATGCAGTGTATCCCCCATTTGTATGTTTCAGTCTGTTTACCCATGTGTGTGCACTCACTATCCGTGTTGCCTCGTCCCTGCTTGTATTCAGAGCCGGCCTTTGCCATGGGAAGGCTGGGCCCAGACCCGGGGTGCCAGCTTTCATAGGGGGCGCACACAGATGTCCAACTGGTGTAACCTACAATGAATAAGTGAAAGTGTGCATGTTCATTTAGCCATCATCGGAGGGACTTCGGACGACGAGACGTGCTCAATACATCAGTGGAGCTGTGGTGTGGCGTGAAGGGAAATCCCTTTATAAACTACCGTTTACTTAGGGTTTTCCTTCTCTTACCACCACAGCTGCGACTGGATTGCCACAGATGGAGTGAAGCACCAACAATCCTGCAGGAAGCCAGGAGCCATCCCCATCAGACCAGAGCAGAAGAGTAACCCGTCAAGGGGAACAACAAACTTTCCCTCTCGGCCCCGGGCTATCCTGCTGCAGCGCACACCTGCTCCAGCCCCCAACGTCTACAGGACCCGGGATAAACAGGGCCTCCTATCTTCAAGGAAAACAAGCATTGAAAATGCAATAGTTCTTGCCTTTGATTAAGTTAAAGCCATTTGCTTTGCTAATGGTATTGTATAGCAAAGCAAATGGCTTTAACTTAATGAAAGGCGAGACCTATTATGCTTGTTTAAACGATGCCATGGGCTTAAACACACACGTGTTGTTATAAGCCAAAACAGGCTTGGGGTGTATAGCACTGAAGGGGGATGGGAGCACACTGCTTCACCTCCCAGCACAGTTCGCCCCTTTGCATCCTGGTAAATGCAGTTCAATTTAAATGCTTACTTGAAATTTTGCAGAGTGTTTCACCAAAGTTGGTGCAGGTTAGTGCTGTTAATCTCTAGACACATGTGTTTCTGGATTTTATCCTTCATCAGTAGAGATAAAATGAAATTCATCTGGGGTTTGCTGAGAAAGCTGCCACAATCCTCTCAGGTCTCTGTACCTCTCCCTGGCGCACAGGTGCATCTCCAAGAGCTCGTCAGCTCAGTGGCTCAAGGGAGCCTTTTTAAACAGAAGGGGGATGGGAGCACTGTGTTTGCCCATTCCTTAGTATCTTGGCGCTGCAAATGCATGCCGATTTTGCCAATGGTGTATTTTTGAGCGTTTGTGTGTAATGGGGGGGAAGGGGGGAGGGGATTTCCACAGAGTGTGCTCAGCTTAAGTCCTGTGACCAGAGTGCCTGTGGGTGGAGGCGGTACCGCTCATATTATTGTGCCATAAAGAGAAGGGGTGACCCAATTTCTTGCAAACAGGTATATGGTGCCCATGACAGACCGCCCAGTGAAGGTGAAGTGCGACGATAATCGTTTAACAAACGGACTACAGGCGGACGTAATCCTTAAGGGTGGGGGAGATAAAGACATAACCCCATAACATACACCAGCCTCCCTTCTTAAAGCGGCCATGTCGCTCTTTTTATTATGGACAGTTTGAGAACTGGGTTTTCGTAAAACAAAAGAATGCATGCGTGGTCGCTGGTTTGCTTCGATGGGCAAATCTCAACGAACAGCTCTGCTTTGTAGCTGAAAAGCCCAGAAACCGCGTTTTTGATAACCTGCAGCGAGGTGGCCACCTTGCCGCATACTTCAAGATTGCATAACTACATTATAATTATGAGTGCTTTATATAAAAACGACAGATTGTATAGGTGCAGCAGTTTCCGCTTTTGTAGTGCTATAACAAGTGTTAACATCATCACCCACATCCGATGAAGGTCGGGCAAGCTCAGTACATCCATGTGTAAACATCTCACCAACAGCTTGAGCAGACATGGCTAATCACTCATCCAGTCCCCTAGAGTTTCTAACCATAGAAAACCGTTTCCTACTCACTCAACTGTGCTACTACCTCTCAGGCCCCGCGCCTGTGGCACGTTTGGTGTAGAGTGATTAATGTAGTTTCGTCTCAACTCCATGAGAGGATGTGGTCTCCCGGCCAGCGCTGCCGACTCTGGAGCTGGGAAACCAAGGTTCGAGCCTCAGGGTCCACTCCACATCCTGTGATTCTGGGCAAATCACTTAATCTCCCCGTGCCTACATAAATAAATGTATCCTTGTATAACGTAACTGGTGCTCGTGTTAAGCGCACCAATACCTTCCGGTGGAGTTCACGCTATACAAATCTGCATAAAGAAAAAGAGAGGTAGCAGTGGTTTTGCCTGCTATCACTTACTGCTACGTACCCTTAGAGGAGGTAGGCTACAGATAAACAAAGAAGATACAATGACTCTCTCCCAAGGGCGATCTAAGAAGATGGCCCCTGCCCTCAAATGAAGAGATGCGTACTGCCAGTAACTCAATGCTGAACAAGAGGTATTACGTTTTGTATTTCACTTGAAGGTCAAAATAACAAATACATTTCACATTGCAACACGTGGAGCCTCATTCCGGAACAAATCTTCAAGCTAAAGGGCCCCCCAACATAGGCAGTAGCCAGGGAACGGTACCAAACTGAACGTGGTATTACAAAGTGCATGTCACCAAAATAAAATATTTCGTACTAGAGACCCCAAAGCACTGCCTTGCACGAACTGGATAAGCTGGACCCCTTAATCGGAGATATATAGAGAGCAGGGCACACTGATCCCCAACAACAGAGAACACTTTACAAGTACTCCTTCCGAAAACCACCACTGCCCGAACACGACCCTGAACCGGCACCCAAAGCGGGAGCAGGCAAGCTGAATCCCGAGGGAAGAAAGCACTTACCTCGGTCTTCGAGTTGTACTGCAGGCCAGAATCGAAGGACTTCATCCCAACCGTGTGACTGAGGGGGTGGGGCGGGCGGGGGGTTAGAGATCACAGCACTAGAACTGCTCCCGAGGGCCTGGGCAAAAAGAAGAAACAGGGGGAGGGCAGCAAAAAACGGGAGTAAATCAGAAGCTCATGGTGAGCGGACTCCGAGGTGTTCTAAAGGCGTCGTGTGTTTGGTCCAATATCGCAGCAAGACCACGCTCGAGACCGGGAAGCGGCCGCGAAGAGAGAACTGCCTCCACGTCTTGACCCCAGGTAACTGTTTTAATCTGTGACCGGGGCCTCCGCCTGGGACTGTGGTCGGCAGGAGTGCTACAGGCGGGGTGTATCTTGCTGCCTGGGACTGTGCCGGCATTTATTAAAGAGGTCAGAACGGCCCGTACCGGCTCATTGAGAGAGCTGCGATATTGGAGCCCGTCTTTTGTTGGCAAGTGTTCCCTTCACGCTTTGAGGGCATAGTGTGGCAGCGCTGACCACGGAGTCAGCCGATTGAGGCAACGTTCAGGAGCTCACGAGAGCTAAGTGGGTGATTATTGATTACGCTCCCTTCTTGAGGTAATCAGTGCGGCCCTCTCCCCTCTCTGTGTCCAACTTCCTGCTTGACTGATACTGATACAGGAAGAGGCGCTACAGGGACGGCCGCCTCGGGTGACGTGGTGCCAGTAGAAGCATCGATCTCTTGTCTTTATGGGCCCATGTGTTCCAACACATGGCCCCATAAAGATAAGAAAGTGCTTTGCGACAGCAGCAAAGCAGGCCACCGAGTCCGGCTCGGAGGCGAAAGGGCGTCCACCAAAAACCCTCATTTCCAATGGCAGGCCACCGTTTAGCATAAACAGTGATGCCAGCCAATGGAAATGAGGGGCGGGGCTTGAAGCCCTCTTCTGAAAGTCCTCATCAACAATAAATCTCGCCGAGCGAGCTGCGCATGTGCGCAGCAACGCTAGGCGAGACCTAAAAACCTTTATTTGTCCAACTCATCCTGGCTGCTATCGTGACCCTGCCCCACCCTCCCAACACCAGTACTTTTCAAGATCATTGGTAAGTGGCAGGGTTGGAACGGGATTTGTTGGTTAAAGATTCTGTTAAGGCCGGGAATTATATTAAAATAGAATATCATTTAAAATCATTTTTAACATGTCTTTTCTAACTTTGTTTACTTTATCAGTCAGGGACAGTGCCTTAAAGGGGCCGGTACTCACAGCTACTAAGTACCGGCACTTTTACATTATCTCCTCTTGAGAATTGGAACTTCTGTGCAAAGGAGAGTACCAGTACTTATAGGAACAGCAGGGCAGGCTTAGATATTTTTCCGGGTATTTTATAATGCACAGACAGAGAAAGATTGTTTTATTGTGGTGTATTTTTTTATTATTTTTGTTATCTTGTTCTGTCTTCTGTTAATCAATGGCGTGAACGGTTTCTGTTTTCCTCTCCCTTCTTGCGATTGTCAAGTTGATATAGGTCTAGTATACTAGTTAATTATTTGTCTGTTGGTTTAGTTTGATGTATTTTGCTGTACGTAAGTTGTTTGGGAAATATATGAGCAATATGGTGAATTTTATGCATTCTTGTTACTTTTATGATGCACGTTAACTGTATTTATTTCATGTCTTGTTTCTTTTTTGTGTTTTATTTTTAATTGATATGTATTTATTGTTATATTGTAGTGTCTCCAAATGTGCCAGTTAAAGGTGTCTTGTATACATTTCTGTTTTTGTTCTTTATATGTTATTTACAGCCCTGATGAAGTTCAAAAATTGTTTTGAACTAAACGCATTGGCTGGATGTTCTCTTTGGTTGGATGCTTTTTGTATGAATAAGAGAAAAAAAATTCACATGGATACAAAGTAAAGAAGAAATAAAACAAATACTTTGGAGCATACATTGGATTTCTATGGACTGCAATTTTTTCTGTGTGCACCTTTGCATTTGCAATCACAGGCCTTAGATATGTGCAACAACGCAGGTACGATTCTTCTGCAGAAGACAAATGGGTTGTGTCAGAATGAAGTGCATATCTGCAGCACTTTTAAAAGTGAAAGCATTAACTCTTCTGCCGATGAGCTGATCAATCATTTAGAAGAGCTCATTTAAGTTATCTAAAATGGGCTGGAAGGGGTCCAAGTCCGCTCAGAACTGTTTCAGGGCCAAGCTGTCCCGACACCGTGACTAGTTAATAGGCTGTATTTATATTTGAACAGACAGTCATTTGGTTTACAGCTATTCTAGTTGTCAGTAGCTGAGTTGATTATATGGATATCACGGCAAGCTGAAAGCACCATGAGAAATATTCAACGCACTGCAGGAGACAAGCTGGAATCCTGGCGAGGCAGATTTAACTTTTCATCCTTCCCATGTTGGGAGAATGAAATCTGAGTAGTAGTGCCTGTTATTAAAGGCATTCAAGTGCAATGTGAAATCCTATATACAGACAAAAATGCAGTTTGGTTTCTCAACAATGACTGTAGAACCCCTTTATATATTCCATATCTGTAATGCAATGCTTGTTTACAACTCTCATATTCAATTCCATCATACATCGCCTACGTGTATTTGCTCTTTTCCAGATGTGTTTCTGTTAATTTATTGTTTATGCAGCATTGAAATCTTGTGTACTGTAAACCAAGTCACCTCTAGGTGTCTGAGAAGATCAGGTTGTGAGTGCTCATGACTTGTACAATTAGGAGCCCTAGAGTGCGCACTGCAGGTAGTGCGAGTTTCCCACAGAGCATGTCAGTGGGTGATAAAGGTGTTGATACGAAATGCATATCCAATCCTTGGCCTCTCAGCAGAGAGCAATGATCGCTTATGTGCTGGGCCGCTGCATTTTTGCCGCAGGGAAAGGCAAAGTTATGTGGCCAGGTTGACTAAATTATGCAGCCGGAGAAGGCAAACGAGCGTAACGCAGCACATTTTGTGATGGTTTTACTTCATTCATTTGTCATTTTCACATGTGGTAGTACTGTCTGGGCAAAGATTTCACCTCATTAGTACCAGCATAACAACCAAACGACAAAGATGACCAGTAAACCTTTGCAAAGCGTTCTTCAATGCACAGGAACACGTCACCATGTAGTTAGTAACTTTTGATCAGACTAAGCTAGAAACAACATTATTTTTGTTGAAATATGCAGATTATGCAGCAGATGATGTATTATGTGGCAAATTCATAATTTTGCAGAAAAAGCCACAGCAAAATAAAGAAAAATCAACATAATTCTTGAATATCTATCCAGATCTCGCAGCTGCTGTCGCTATGTACAGACACTGTACAGGTAGGTTGGTGGTACGTATTTTTCCATTAAAAAATGGGGGTGCAGGAATGCCAAATTTGATTTCGCCCAGGGCGCTCTCTGAACAAAGGCGGCCCCTGCTAGTATTGTAAATGTATTTCTGCCTTTTATTATATTCGCCCAGTCCTCAAGGGTTGCCAGCAGCCAGAATCTGCCCATCCAGACGGAGAAAGGGCTCGGGTTAATTTGCTTTCTCACCCAGCTCAGTGACACTAGCCAAGATTTTAGTAGCCTTCTAGAACCCTATCTGGATAGATCAAATCTCACTTTCTTGGGTGATTTTAACTTTCATTTAGATAACATTCATTGTAGGGACACTCAAAGTCTTTTGGAAACTATGGGTTGCTGTGGTTTTTCACAGTTGGTCAAAAATTCCACCCACAGAGCAGGGCACATCCTTGATGGCGTCTTCTCTAATGACCCTCGCATCAAGGTTGGAGAACCGATTCCCCTCGCCTGGACTGACCACTGTGCCATCCCTTTTGATTTATGCTTCTCGGCATCAGGGAAGGCTCCTCCTGGTGATAGGAATGTGGAGGAAAGGAGGAATTTTAGCCTCATAAGTAAGGAGTCGCTCTCAAACTTCTTTAAAAACTATGATCCCACTAAGTCCCATGATGCCAACTTGGCAGCCGTCGAGTTATCGCAGCTACTGATAGCAGCAATGGACACGCTTGCTCCTGTTAGTAGCCACTACTCAGCTAGAAAAAAAAAACTCTGCTCCCTGGTTTACGGAAAGACTCAGAAAGCTAAGACAGGGATGCCGTAAACAGGAGAGGCTGTGGCACTCTAATTTAGAGCCTCTGAGTAGGAAACTCCACAAACAATGTCTAAAAGAGTACAAAGCAGCCATTATGGAGGAAAAGGGGCTATACTATTCAAAGATCACAGGATCTATGAAATCTTCTAGGGATCTTTTTAAAGTTATCAATTCTCTCATCTCTCCCCATGTCACAGACCCCTCAGAATTCTCCCAGGAGTTCCGTGACAAAATATCTGATTTCTTCCAAACTAAAATCATAGACATTTACTCCTCGTTGGAAGCTTCTAACTCCAAGGTGGGGTCACCTGCTCATTCTACCCCCCCTTCTAAGTGAGGGCCTGCTCTTAGAGAACACTCCCAGGCTTCTCACCTTTCCCAGTATGCTGCCAGAGGCGACAGACCGCCTTCTGGAACAAGTGGAATCGGGCTCACCGTTGGATCCCTGCCCCCTCAAGGTGCTAAAAATCGCTCGTGAGGTTATTATCCCTCACCTTACGGCTGTCCTCAATGTTGCCATCTCAGAGGGACAGTATCCCACCATGTGGAAGACGGCAGTGGTGAAGCCACTTTTGAAGAAGCCCTCCCTGGATCGCAGAGAATTGAAGAATTACCGGCCGATCTCTTTACTTCCGGTTCCAGCGAAGATTCTTGAAACCTACCTAAACTTCCATCTCAGTTCTTACTTAAAGGATCACCGTTTACTCGATGGCTCACAACATGGATTTAGACGTCACCATAGTACGGAAACAGCATTAACCACTGTTTTGAACAACATCCGTACTCAAGTGGATTCTGGGCATACCACCTTGCTTGTTCTACTTGATCTTACCGCTGCCTTTGATACCCTGTCTCCTCTAAGGCTGGTTGAACGCCTCAGAGAGATAGGCATCGGGGCTCGGCTCTGGGGCTTCTTACCTCTTTTCTCAATGAAAGGGCACAAACTGTGAAATTCGGCCAATTCTACTCGGCCTCTAAAACCCTGTCATGTGGTGTTCCTCAGGGCTCCTCCCTGAGTCCAACACTTTTAACATCTATGTCGCCCCTCTGGCTAAGGTTGTGAGATCCTTTGGGTTAGAGGTGCTGTCCTATGCGGACGACACCCAAATAATGGTATCTATTGCTCATAGCATTAGGGATTCTGCCCTTAATTTCAGGAATTGTATGCAGGCAGTCTCCTCCTGGATGGTGGAAAATTTTATGAAACTGAACGGTGAGAAGACTGAGGTCCTGATTTTTGGCAGTAAATTGGAGATCTGGTCCGGTGACTGGTGGCCGGACTCTCTTGGCGTCTGCCCCTGTCCGGTAGCACATGGGAAAAATCTAGGGTCATTGTTGACAACTCACTTTCCCTTAATCTCCAGGTCAGCAGGACAGTGTCCACTTGTTTCGGGATCATGAGGATCCTTAGAAAAATTGCCCAATTCCTTTCCTTTGAAGCACGCAAGCAGGCTGTTATTGCCTTGGTAACGTCTAGGTTGGACTACTGTAATGCCCTTTATCTGGGCATTGACAAGGGTCTGGTGCGACGTTTGCAGCTGGTACAGAACGCGGCGGCCAGGCTGGTGATGAATCTACCTAAATTCCATTCATTCACAGCCTCCATCAGGTCATTGCATTGGCTGCCTGTGGACCGTAGGATCCTTTTCAAAACTCTGTGCCTGACTCATGATGCTTATTTTTGGCTCAGGCCCAGATGGGATCAAGGCGATGTTCCAGCGGTATGTTCCCAGCAGACTGCTCCGGTCTTCAGATAAAAACTTGTTAACTTTACCGAGGTTTAAGAAGGCAAGGTGGGGAGGTAGAGCTTTTTCCACGGCTGCGGCTAAGCTGTGGAACTCCCTCCCGGAAGAGCTCTCTAGTCAGCTGTCCCATTCTCTCTTCCGTAAAACCTTAAAGACCTGGCTCTTCTCACAGACGTCAGGATGAGCTTGTTTTTGTTTTGGTCTGTTCCTCGCAGTCTGCTAATAGCGCCTTGACGCCCTTGGGCTAAGTCCGCGCTCTACAAGTCCAATACTTACTTACTTACACTATGGCGGGAGGAGGGGTGCCCTGGAGGGGTCGGCCTCCTCACAGCTGTTCAAACTAGCCAGAGAGAGCTCAGATTTGGGATTGGAGGGGGCCTCTAAACCCCAAATATGTGTACTTGCGAGTTGGTTCCAAGACATAGGACGTCAGTGTATTTTCTTTTTTTTCCTGTTTCTTCGTACATCGTTGCTGTTCTTTTACCCCAGTTGTTCAGACCTTTCGGCTCGTCATTTACCTCTCTCTCCCTTCAGCATCTGCAGCCCTGCCTGCTCTGTCCCTCTCCATTCCTCTATTCCTACAACTGTGCCCTCCACTGTTCATAACCTTCTTGATCTTCTCCTCTCATTCACAAAGCGGACATGGCACAGACGCAGTGCAGACACCTACCCACTCATTTATGAACACAAAAATGGCACGCACCCAGAAGTATAGCCAGTGTGTGCAAGGAAGGAAATGGGCCCCTAGTTGCTGTTTGAACTTTGGAATACAGCCATAATCGTGGGTCAGTGGGCCCGGTGCTACTGCACCAGCTGCACTAATGGAAGCTGCGCTGCTGCACGCACCTGGGTATCTACCATTCCCAAACATCCCCACCTATTCTTGCACACGCTTGTCACAGCCCAGCTCCTACTTGCATAACCCTAATAAGGCACTCCCATTGTTTAGACCGATTGGCTGTGCCAATGCTTGTTTTCCATTTAGCCCCCACCAAGCACTGCCTAGAACCTCACGTATTACATGACTCGATGTTAAATAACATCACTGATGACATCTCAACACCCTGCGGGGGCCAACCGCCTTCAGCCAGACCCTGCATACAACCACCCCAGGGACAGCCAACCGCCTGTAGCCAAGGTTAGGGGTCCACACTCTGTGGGCGTCAACTTCATATTCTTCTTTCTTTTTTTGGCATCCCAAAATTCCTGCGGTTCCCAGTGTGTAAGCTTTCACCTTATGATACCGATGTACTCTGGGGTGGAAGCTCATACAGCAACTCCAACAAGAGTACTGCTGTACCTCCCAGGAGGGCCGCAGTAGGTCCTGCGGGAGCGGTGGGGGGGTACCCTCTCACATGTGTCGGGGAAGGGGGGGGTCAGGGAGTCCCTACCTTGCACCGTAATGCATTTTTGTTTTTAACGTTTTCAGGACACTGGGACCGTGTCCCAGATTCCTGTAATGGCAGCCACAACATTTACTTCACAGCTGCGGCCAGCCAATCAGATTACTCCGTGCTGTGAGGCTGGTACCAAAATGGGTGACAGACGAAAAAGCTCCTTCAGGCAATCAGAAGGCCATATTTTTTTTTTAATGTTAAGGTATCGCTGGATTCCCACATTACAAAAAGTCCAGATAGATCTAACTTTTTCTGAGCGTTAACTCCTGCATGCCAAACCCCAGCCCCTCTTTAAACGCTACTTTCTAGAAAATGCCTTGACGGAATTACACCAAATCACAAAAAGGCAGCTTTCTGAGCTAAGTTCTAACATTTTGCCAAATTTGGTATATTTTCCTGTATCATAGAACAAATTTCCCTATGGCAATTAACATGGGTAATCAATGTTCTGGAACCCGCTCCCCCTTTTTCTTGGCCTCCGCCTGATGGATCAGCACAAATATTTCCATGAAGGAGCAGAAGTGGATTAACTTTTAATTTTTGTACTGATTTGTCACAGTGCACCATAGTTATTAGCGGGGGAAAAAATACTCTTCCTATGGAAACTATGACCCAGCTATAACTACACAGTGGCAACCATCACATACACATATATGTTTATGTATGTTTGTATGAAGGGAGAACCTCCTTAAAAAGAGACTTTCTGACTATGGGCAGGGACCAGAAGGTTTACTCTTTGCAGTGATCACATTCTCTGTCACACATTTGCATGTGCACTACAAATGTAAACGGTCCAGGGTGCCAGTTGCTGCTGACTTTCACAAAGTCCATGTAGCATTGTTGTATTTTACTTAATACAAATAAAGCACACCAGAAACAAATACACTTACAGAGGAGCCAATCACCTTTTCAATATTTCAACACAGTAGACAGTTACAATTTCTTATAGCAGTCTCTCAAGCTTTTCCAACCAAATAGGTACAAATGTAAGCATGTATACACAAAAATTATGTTCAGTAAAACCTCCTATTAAGGATGGATGAGTATTAATTCATTAAAATTTAGACAGACCCAGGAAAAAACATTTGTCAGTAAATTATCATCCAAATCCTGCATATAAATAATTAACAAGGAAGCAAATTCTCCCATCTGGGTCAAGATAACCACTTAAAGTAGAAGCAGCGAATGGTAGGGACTGGTAGTAGTCTTGTAGGATATTGACTGTTGATGTCCAGTAATCCACATGACATATCTCAGTTCACAAATTACTGCACAATAGATCCCAAATGTACATAAGATTGTCTCGTTATATGTGGCACAGCCAATACGCACTTCGCTCTAGGATATCAGACCATACAGATTTCTCAATAAGTGTCTATTTTAATTCAGTCCGGCTGTTCGCTAATGTCACGAAAGATGCGCTGCAGTCCTGTCTCATGCAGCCTAGCCTCCCCATCAGGTATGGTGCGTCATTTCAGGCTGGGGGCATAAAAGCATGCTTCCAATAATCCAGAACGAGGCCTGGTTTCGTTCTCATTACCTTCCTAACAGCTAAGGGCCTGATTCTGATGCGGTTACGAAGGCCTCTTAACAGCATTTGCTCCGTTCAAATCAGATCGGGAACGTGTCTTTCCAACCGAGGAACCAATTAGGATGCGGTCAGGAAAGCATTCCCACCTAGGGCCCGATTACGATGTGGTTAGGAACATGGACTCCCATTGAAGTCAATGGGAGTCCAACCAAATCGTATTTGGAAGCATCCGGATGCATCGTACTCGGTCGGTTGGACTCTCCCGATCCGAAAGGAAACCATTCCCAAACCCATTCGGTCGGGAAGCTTTCCAAACCGCATCAGAATCGGGCCCATTGTATTTTCAGCGTGAAAATTAATTCAGAAAGTAAAAAAGAGCCAAGCTCCTCAGTTTCACGACTGCCCTTTGTTTAATGGGCATATTTTTCATAAAAGGAAAATAAAGTCTATTTGCAGACAGGCCCCTTGTTCGACGAACCTTAAGGGAATCAGCTTCATAAACACTTTTATAGCCCCTGAATTTTGCTTCTTAACCCAGATAAAAATGTCCTCATTAAATTTCCACTTTCTTTTAAATATAGTCCATAATACAGAATATCTTACTATAAACCAGACAGCTGTACACTAACAAAAATGCTGCATTTTGATTGGCTCTTAGCTCCTCAATATATACCCAGGAGATTCTTGGCTAGTACCCAAACAAGCCTTATTACAACCCACATGTCACTCCATCTTCTTCCCATAAAAGCGGTCTGTGCTAATTACTCCTGTCTCAAAGAATGTGCATGCACTAGGAGACATGCTGATGTAGTAAAAACACTTATCATCATTCAACTTTCCTGTGCAGAAGGAGGAGTATGTACTTGAAAATGTTTCTTACCTCTGCTACAACAATTTCCTGAAATAAAAGAGAACTCAAAAACATTGTTTCCATTTCTTTGTACTGTAATTTTGAATTGCTGTGTCTAAAAATTGTGTAATGGTTGACAGCTTTTACTGTTCTAAAATAGCTGCCATATTGTTCTGCTGATGTACAATACTAACCATTTAAAAATATTTTAATTAACCTTGCAATAAGTAATTTATATGGTATGCAGAGCAACATTATTTAGATAAAAATATTTTACATGTTTTATTATTTTCTTTTTTAAACTCACAATAAAAATTATTTTTACGCCTGTACACATTTATGCACAGAGATGCAACTACAGATAAGAGTAGGTCCAAGTAGCAACTCCTGAGGGTCTCACTACCCATTACGGCATGTATATATTCATTTTAGATATGAGATCTGTCTGTACATAGCTATCCGTAACTGAAAGAAAAAAAAAAAAGTTCTACTCATACAATATAAAAATAAAAAAAACATTTGATATCTACCAAAAAAATATCATTTTAAAATTAGGGGGTCATTAAGTGACAAATACAATGGGTTCACTTTGTAAATAGACCTGGAAAGGGGATGCTGGAAATAGGTATGTTTTTTTTAGCTCCTTTAAACGCCTCAAGAGTGAAAAAGGCATGTTTCCTCTCACATGCATTTTAAAACACTAGTTTCATATCTGCAGTAACACTTTGATGCTCATTTACTACAGCCTGCTCCACAGGAAAAGGTTTAACTTCGATAACTCCTATCCCAAAAAATGGCCTTCAAGTTTTCATTAGAACTTCGTGGTGAAGCACAATACAACACTGGGGACTCAACGGAGTTACACTGCAAGCCTCACTACCCCATACTTTTTTTCCTGACATGAATGAGGAAGATATTGGAGCATTTACAGAAAATGTGTCCTCAGCTTACCTTTCAAGAGCACCAACTTTAATTCCCATGACAAATTTATACCCCTAATTTTGCTCCTTTACTGCAGCCTTCTCCGTAGGAAATGCTTTCAATTATGCAGCTCTGGATTTAACAACAAGACGTTCAGGTCCACCTCAAATCTATAATATATACAAACTGTTAGTGCTCCAAAAGTTAATTAGAACTCTCTGGTGAAGCAACAGCAGAACACTGGAGAGTCAACTGACATACTGCTGCTGCTGGAAGTACATGCTTTACTCATATGTCGGACTTTTTTCTCACATACCCAAAAAGAAAATATGTAATTTTAGTTTCTGGGGAACTTTTCAGAATTTCTATGAGAAAATCATGTGAGAAAACAATTTTACCTCAAACATCGTTGATCAAATTCCAGCCGTTGATCAACATTTCTCACAGGGTAAAATTGCATTCCAACTCAGCACAATTTCCTAAAATGAGTACACCACCTGAAAATTATTTATATTGTGACAAAAATGTTTTATCACCCTTGATAGTTGTTTTTTTTTTTTTGTGACTCTCAAATTAGGCACTCACTATCACTCTTTCTATGAGAGAAAAATGTTGGAGCCTCATCACCAACAAAAACAAAAATCCATCAGGTATGTTTCCTGTAAACTTCCACATAAATTGTCCTATAAAAAACACAGCATGGTAAATTTCACCCCAAATGTTGATTTGCAATAGCAATAATATCCAAGGAGGAGGGTCTGCCGAGGGAGTCATTGACTGCGGTGAAGTGGACTCCATCCCGGTCAATAACCACCATGAGAGAGCCCTCCAAACTTGGGTAAGATTGCTTAAGTATTTAATTTATTATTCTCTATAACTTTTTCCTATGGGGGTGGGGGGTATTTTAATGCAAATTGCATCGAAATAAAGATCTAATATTAAAAAATATACTTCAAAGAAAATATAAATTTTGGTCAATAATGTAATTCCAGGGTTACAATGACCTCTAAAAACCACTTGACAGTCAGATGTGTGGTTTATTGTTTCATTAAGACTACAGGCCAATTTCTAAGGGACTTTTCCAGGGCAAACTGATAGAAAAAGCAGCATAGATGTCACAATTCATTGAAGATAACTCCATACTTTTCAGACTACCAAACACGATTCCGCCCAGGAAGAGGCACAGAATCTGCCCTCATTGCCATCTGAGATCTCCTTAAAAACACAGTAGACCGGAACAGAGTTGCTGCACTACTTCTCTTGGGCCTTTCAGCTGCCTGCGACACAGTTGACCATGACACTCTAACTCAAAGACTCTCCGAAGCCGAAGCAAAGGGGACTGCTCTAGACTGGATCACATCCTACCTTCAAAACAAAATAAATGTCATCCATTCCCCTCCTTTACAAAAGCAGGGTTCCCTCAAGGCTCTATCATCTCCCCTATTCTTTTCACAATCTACATGAGGTCATTACCGGCAATGATAATTTAATTTCACCTCATATGCTATAACTATGCAACTGACACACAAATACTCCTTAAACTGGAAAGCCCCAAAGGCATTGGAAACTCAAAAATCTTTAGTTGCCTCAAAGCCATTGATCAGTGGATGACATGGAGTCATCTCAAATTGAATGCTTCCAAAACGGAAATTCTCACTTGTGGCGATTGGAAAAATGATGACCCACTCTGCGCCTGCCCTGACGATCTGGGTACACCTCCTAAAGTATCTAAGGAAGTAAGGAACCATGGAATTACCATCAACTTCAAGTTATCAATGAATGCCCAAGTGAACAAATTAGCACGATCAAGCTTCATTATTATGAAAATTCTGCGACCCATCTTCCCCCACCTGAGATTTCCACACAAGGTCCAGGCTCTTATCTCTCTTGTACTGTCTAAACTCGATTACGCCAATGGCCTCTACCACGGTTCATGTTTATCAACTATGAAATGACTACAACGGATTCAGAACTCTGCTGCCATACTACTCCTACAGGTAAAGCCACATGCCCACATCTCCCCTGCCTTGAGGGCCCTACATTGGTTACCGGTTGCCAAAAGATCCACCATCAAGCAGCTTTGTACCAACCACAAACAATACATGGAATAGGACCGCTTTTCATCAGGAATAAAATCACCAAATAAATTCAACAAAGGAACGTCCGCTCAAGATTGCCACCTCGCCTCCAAACCCCACCATACAAGAAAAAAACCACGGGTAGTATCTCTTTCTCTGTTCAAGCAGCCAAACTATGGAATTCATTGCCCCCAAACATAAGATCCACAGACAACGATCTTACCTTCAGAAGACTAAATCAAGAGTTGGTTCTTTCCTACATAAACACCATACTCAAACTTAATGTACAGAATATCCCTGTGTTTGTAAACATTTATAACTTGGTTATATGTATGTATCGAGGTATGTGTATTTCTTTGTATAATATATAATAACTATGGTTTTAAAATATATAGATATTCTTTAGGTCTGCTTAAGAAATGTATATATTACTTATAGATATATATTCTATGCTTAACATGTTTATAGGTCACTGTATAGTTTTCATATATATTGTTTTACTAGATGCTTATGGGTTCCTGTTTTATTCATCTATCACAATATGAAAATATCCTAACTATTTATCTACAAATCCTTCACTGTTTAAATATTGAGGAAAAAAGAAATTTAAAAAATTGCTTCAAGTACCGCAACCCTTGAAAGTCTGAGTTTGTACAATACTTATAGGAAATGTATATAAATTATTCTATGCTTAACATGTTTATGTCACTGCATAGTTTTCAAATATGTTTTTTTAGTAAATGCTCATCAGTCCCTGCTTTTATTCATCTATCACAATGTGTAAATATTATCATAACTATTTTAACTACAAGTGCTTCACTATTCAAATATTGATGAAAGGATCAAATATATATATATATATATTTTTTTTTTAAACAAAGCACAGCTACACTTGAAAGTCTGAGTTTGTACAATACAACTTTAAATCTCAATATATTATCTTCCTTATGCATGTACACCCTTTCTATGTAGGTATGTATATATTACTTTACTCCTACTGTAGAAGATAAGAATTATACATGTATACCCTTTCTATGTAATTATGTATTTATATATTTATTATTTTACCCCAACTTTAGAAGAACAAGGGAAAAAAACCTTTGACTCTCTCCAAAGCACTACTGTCTCACACTATACCTCTCTCAATATATCCTCCACCCTCTGACTCATGCCAAACCTCATACTACTACTAAGATCTCCAAAATAAACCTTTCTAGACTCTTCCCTCGTGTATTCCAAACCTCATTTTACTACTATGATTTCCCTAATCCCCTTCTAGAGACTCATCCCTCCTCCATCTCTCCTTTTACTCATCCCAAGCCTAATCTTACTACAATGATCTACCAAATAACAGTTTCTATACTCTTCCCTCTTCTATCCCTCCATTATTCTATTCAATCCAACTAACAGACTCACATGTCCACTGCTCAGATTAACATACATTTCCCTATACTAACCCACCACTAATCCTCTTTGGATTCCGGAGCAGCGTGCATTTCGCCAAAAAGCGATACGATGCCTCGTCAGGGGTCTTACTACTATGATCTCCCAAATAACACCTTCTAGGCTCTTCCCTCTTCTATCCCTCAGTTATCCTATTCATTTCAACTAACATGTCCACTGCTCAAATTAACACATATTTACCTATACTAACCCACCACTAATCCTTTTTGGGTTCCGGAGTAGCGTGCTACTTGCCGAAAAGCGATTCAACGCCTCATCAGGGGTAGTCAGTGCTATAAAAATACAATTACAATTTTATTATTAAATATCCTCTGTTTGTTGGAAATGGCCCTTTATGCAGGGTTACCCCAAACCTTTGCCACTGCTAATCAGTGCTAAAGTGCATGTGCTTCTCCCCTAAACATGGTGACATTGGTATATACCCGACTGGCATATTTAGTTTACCTGTTAGTCCCTTGTAAAGTGGTGTACCATATACCCAGGGCCTTTAATCTAAATGCTACTAGTGAGCCTGCAGCATTGATTGTTCCACCCACACAAGTAGCCTTTAAAAACTGTCTCAGGCCTGCCATTTCAAGGCCTGTATGTGCAGTTTACTGCCACTTCGACTTGGTATTTATAACCGCTTGCCAAGTCTTAAACTCCCCTTTGATTACACATATATGTCACCCCTACGGCAGGCCCTAGGTAGCCCTATGGACAGGGTGCTGTGTAACTAAAGGTAGGATATGTACTTTTAAGTTTTACATACCCTGGTAGTGACAAACAGCTATATTCGTTTTTCACTACTGTGAGGCCTACTCCTTTCATAGGCTAGCATTGGGAATTTCTTAAAACTTTTCAGCTATAATTACCGGTTAGAACCGAGTAGCTAAATCCGGTTTCATATCTTCAGAATGGTAATGATAAATCCTCTTTAGTGATAAAGTTGGATTTTACATTACTATTTTAGAAATATCACTTTTAGAAAGTGGGCATTTCTCTGTTCTTAACTTTGCTTTGTGTGCTTGCAGCCTGTCTCCAAAATATGTCTGGGCGATAGCTACACTTTGTGCATTCCCTATAGACAGCCACAAACACAGAAAGGACTGGGTTTGACAGAGGACTCATCTGCATTCTGATAGCATTCCTGGGCAGCAAGGGGGAGATAGGAGCTCACACTCTTACACATGAATACGCTGTGTCCTGTCTCCACAAAAAGGACTGAGTACCCCCACGGATAGCCGGGCAGAAGGGACTGGGTTGAAAGGGATCCTTGTGCACGTCAGCTAAGCTGTGTAGGGTTTTTCGTACATCAGGGAATAGGCGCTCAGACTCGTACGCGTCTATGTAACAATAGCTAATGTATGTGTACGGTGCTGCCAGGTTGGGGGAAGTACCCAATAACCCCCGTAATTTGTGTGAGTCAACAACCCACACTGGTAATATGAACACTATCCTGTGCACACGTAGTTGGGATAATAAATCAAAGCAAAGTCTCAAAAGTTGCCCAATTCAAGATCGACATCAGTTGTGTGAATCAAGATTATTTAATGATGAAACAAAGCAAAAGGAAGAACCAGCCGACACGTGTTTCGTCACAGTGGGGAGTAATCCCGTGACTCTTCAGGGCTGGAGTGAAGCTAGGGAAATGCGGCAAACCGGAGGGAGAAGTAGCAGGCGAGTGAGCCCGGGACCTGCATGGAAATTGGAGGAGAAGTGACGTCCGTCTCTCAAATGACTGCCGGATACGTATCCGGCAGTTACTTCTCCCTCCGGAATGGCCATGTCTGAACTGGGGTGGTGGAGTGAGCTAAAGAATGATGATGGATTAAACCCAGATCATTTGACTGGGGGTGAGTGTTTGATTTGCTCTAGCGCTCCGTCCATCATCCCCTTTGGTATCGCTTTGTTCGCCCTAAGTTGGCAGGGTATGCCCAGACGTGGGTCCCTTGCTCACTTTGCCACTGGATTCAAGATAGCCTGGCTGATGAGGGTTTTGAACCCGAAACCGGTCCCAGGATGCTTGTTTCCGGTCCAGGGAAGACATGGCTTGGCAGTTCGGGCTGGACTGTTCCCATGAGGCACAGGGTCAGACTGATTTGCATATGGCCATGTCTGAACTGGGGTGGTGGAGTGAGCTAAAGAATGATGATGGATTAAACCCAGATCATTTGACTGGGGGTGAGTGTTTGATTTGCTCTAGCGCTCCGTCCATCATCCCCTTTGGTATCGCTTTGTTCGCCCTAAGTTGGCAGGGTATGCCCAGACGTGGGTCCCTTGCTCACTTTGCCACTGGATTCAAGATAGCCTGGCTGATGAGGGTTTTGAACCCGAAACCGGTCCCAGGATGCTTGTTTCCGGTCCAGGGAAGACATGGCTTGGCAGTTCGGGCTGGACTGTTCCCATGAGGCACAGGGTCAGACTGATTTGCATATGGCCATGTCTGAACTGGGGTGGTGGAGTGAGCTAAAGAATGATGATGGATTAAACCCAGATCATTTGACTGGGGGTGAGTGTTTGATTTGCTCTAGCGCTCCGTCCATCATCCCCTTTGGTATCGCTTTGTTCGCCCCTAAGTTGGCAGGGTATGCCCAGACGTGGGTCCCTTGCTCACTTTGCCACTGGATTCAAGATAGCCTGGCTGATGAGGGTTTTGAACTTGAAACCGGTCCCAGGATGCTTGTTTCCGGTCCAGGGAAGACATGGCTTGGCAGTTCGGGCTGGACTGTTCCCATGAGGCACAGGGTCAGACTGATTTGCATATGGCCATGTCTGAACTGGGGTGGTGGAGTGAGCTAAAGAATGATGATGGATTAAACCCAGATCATTTGACTGGGGGTGAGTGTTTGATTTGCTCTAGCGCTCCGTCCATCATCCCCTTTGGTATCGCTTTGAAGTCAACCCCTACATCAAATGCACTTTTGGGTATAAGTACTGGGGCTCTTACCCTACCAACTCAGTACACTACTTGACCTGGGAAGAACCTTGCTGGAGTATAGACTGCTGTGCTGTAAAGAATGCCACTTTGCCTTGACTGACTGTTCTGAGGAACTGCTTATCAGGTTTGCTGAGTTGCCCTTCTGCCTGCTGATCTCTGACCTGCTGAGGACAAGGACTAGGCCCATCTAACTTGAACCCAGAGTGACTCCAAGGGCGTGCCTCCTGTTTTTTTTAAGTCTCAGGGACAAATAAGACTTCTTGCAACACTTCTGGTGCTGCTGGACTCTCATCTGTGAGTCCTACCCTTGCCTGAGGTGCCCCCTCCAGTCCTGAGCCTCAAACATGGGTTCTGCAGCCAATACCTGGAAAACCTGATGCATTGCTTCAACTGTGTGAGAAATTCTGCAACATCGTCCTTCGACGCCGATGCAGAGGCTGCTCGATGACAGCAGTTCCACAGCCTGCGCGGCTCAACAACGAAGCATTGCATTCACTTCAAAGGAGCTCAACGACGACGTAGGCCCACCTTTGCGCAGCTCAACAACGACGCAGTAGGCTCTTGATGTCGACACTCGCTCCATCCAAGGTATTTCTTCAGCAGGACCTGTCTGGGTCCTGTAGCCGGCCTGCCCTCCGTAGCAGTTGGCCTGAACTTTGAATTTGCACCAGTCCCTCACGACCTCAAGTAACCTTTTGACCGCGATCTAAGGTAGGTAGGTAGGGGGAGGGGGGGTCGTGTCTCCCTCTCTCTCACTCTCACTCACTCACTCACCGTGGTAGTGAGACAGCAGGGGGGGGGTCAGGGAATAAAAAATGTCACTTATCTGAAACGGCCAGCCCGCTGCCTGTCTCGTCATCTTCCTTTCCCAGGCACACAGGTTCCACAGAGCCAATCACAACGCTGCATTGGTCTGAGCACTGCGGTTCAGCGCTCAGACGGGGACAGGGAGCCTGTGCATCTTCCTCACCAGGCTGTATAATGCAGCCTGGTGGGGAACATGCAAAGTGTGCATGACTGTTTGGCCGTCCGAAGAGGGCCGGCCAAACAGTCATGAGCACTTAGGGAGTGCAAACCACTCCTCCCCCTGCTCAGGCCAGCCCTGCCCCGCCCTGCCACTGACTGCCATAGGGAAAATAAAATGATAACATTAAGTTATCATTTCATTTTTAAGGAGTGGGGCGACATTCCTCCGCCTTAGTGGAGGAGCACACACGTGTGTGTGTGTGTGTGTGTGTGTGTGTTTTTTTACACATTGCCTCTTAAATTAAGCCTGCCTGCTCTGTGCCAAGCTACCAGAGGGTGAGCACAGGTTAATTTAAAGTGTGTATCCAGCTTACCCTCACTAGAGTGGTGGTCCCTACTTGGAAATGGTGCAAACCTCTGCCAACTAGAGACCCCATTTCTAACAGCATTGTAATGTCAAGCAACTGTGATGCATGGAAATTAAAAGCAGTAACGCACAGGAATTAAATCCTAACAACATGCAACCCTCACATTCTCCTCAGCTTAGTAGCTCTCCAGCAGGCTCTCTTGACTTTTAATCTCCTAAAAGACTCTGATCCCACCATCAGACAGACATATCCACATAGACTGAGACAGATTCTGTTTATGTCAGTTCTTACCACTGGGTTACCATATTTATCCCTCAGTCAGGCCTTTATTTTAGTCAAAGACACTGCACCTACACACATATCTCCTATGCTTTTCCACTTCCTATTTCTTAGCCTTCTGCCCCCCCACCCCCCGCCCAGCCGCTATTGCTTCTTTTTTGCCAACAGAGGAGTAATGTTGGCAGCACATTATGCACTACTGCTTCACCAGCATGAGCATTTGAGGCAGCTCTTTGAGGCTCCCTTTCCTATAACCCTACCTACTCAGGCACACAAACGTTAGCAATAAAAACTTTACAGGCATCTAGCAGAACATATAGTGCACACTACAAACCAATTATGCAATTTCCCGAGTCAGGTGGGATTTATAACAAACCCCTCGTCCATTATCTTCATATGTTAGCACAATGCAAAAAATGGCGTTATAAGACCACATGACTGTCAGTTACATACATGTATGTAGACGTTTTTATAAAGACACACAAACGTACGTCTAGAATAAATAACATAAACAAAGACAAAGTGCAATATCACATTTATTTGCCTGGTTAGTGAGGCTGTAGGTTATCTTGTCTTTTAGTATTTCCCAAAGGCTTAGTCATGTGCTCGCTCCTTTTCCACACATACACAGGCCCTGGTGACATAATCTGCTCATTTAGTTTCTTTTACTATCATTACGCCGACAAAATGCAAATCTTTTTTTCCACCCAGCTCTCCCCACTTCCAATCATGTCTGATCACTAGACTACTCTGTTGTCCTCTAATGCTGAGCTATTCTGAAACTTCTTCAGCAACAATTACCCCTCAACCTATCCCGCACGCAATATGCCGACTTCCACATGCTTGGCTAGAAATCGAGGAGATCTAGTGATCACGTTAACGGGAATGATTATAGGGATGACTTTCATTACTACTACTGCCAATGGAACATGTCTCAAACAATGAACATACATGACACCCCCTTCATTCCTTTACACAAAGCACTACTCTGTTCACTAGTTCTTAATAAATTATATGACTGCAACAGAGTATTAGAAGGCATCTCTAAATATTTCTCCAAACTTAGAAAGATTCTTAACTTTGGTACTATAACCTTTCCAGTCACTCTCCACCTCAGCAAATTTCCACCAATGAAACAAATTCTACGCAAAAAGCAAAGCCATCTACAAGCCACCGACACTAGATTCTTAAAGTGATCCATAGCAATTTGTATGACTACCTCTCTAACACAAACCTGCTCACACTCACTGCCGGAAGCTACATTCTGGCAACCAGAGGATTATGTAGCACTTTAAACTGTCCTGTACTGCATCCAGACACTGGTCGTTTTACCTTCTAGGAACCATCTACTAGAGCTCACTCCCAACTGGTAACTAGGCTCAGCTCTCCCTACTCAAGTTTAAACTTAACTAAAAGTGCCATCACATGCAACTTATGGGCAAAGAGTTATCACTGGGTTGGAGCACGCTCATGTCTGCTTCTGCTTTAGTTTATCATACGTGAAATCTCTGCAGTACTTTCTAAGTCGTCCCAATGTTAAATTCAATATTTATGCTGGCAACCTCCAGGCGGCGGTATAGGTGGCCAATCAGAAAGAGAGCGGTGCTGAGTCACAAGTGTGTAGAACCATCCACAGCCTGCGATTTTGGTGGTGAAACCTTGCCCTAAGATGCAATTTAGAATAACTTTTGTTTGTCGGTCACACAGTGGCCCCTTTAACGTTACCTCAAACACGCAAATTGATTTAAATTAGGCACCAAATTTGCCTATGTGATGTACAGTTCTTGCTGTTTCTTTGTACAATGTCCAGGTCTAAAATGTTACTGCCGCTAAAATAAGTTAACATACACACATCATGACACGTGAAAAGAATAGGTCAGAATCTCCCCACATCAACCATTATAAGTATTTCCTGAAAATAAAAAAAATGAATACTGTACAATTGCGAACATCTGGAAAGTGGCATTGCTGGGTTCTCAGTGTTGGCGGTTGGATGATACACTGCAGCTGGCGAAGGCGCCCCCCTCTCGTCACATTGTGCATTATGATGTAGGGGAGGGGTGCATCGTTGTGGCCTACGCCACTTAAGTGTGATATTACATATCCTGATGGGAAACGCAGATTGCTCGCATCGTTCAAATCCAGGAAGACGTTACTGTCACCCATAGAAACTTTTCCTCAAGGGTAAGCTCACTACCTGAGCATAGAAACAATAAATATTATTATCCACTTGAGCATGTCAGGCAGGCCTGGGCAGAACGCCACAACTAACGTGTTGACGGGATTGCCACAAACTTTATTTAGGGGCGATGAAAAGTTATGAAATATAAGTTTGAGTGTGAAGATCAACGTTATTTTTAAGAAGACAAAATGGTCCCTATCCCCGTAACAGAGGGCCGCTCCTCCCGCTGCAGGGTAGATCCTGCGCCCGTTATTCTGTCACGGAACCCCTCCTTTTTGCTCTAAACACAACATAGGCCTACCTGGTCCCGCAGTGGCCGGAGGGAAGCCGGGCTCTAGAGGTCTCCATTCTGTTCCCTGCAGCCGTGAAGCCCCCAACCCCGCAGCATCCACACTCCCAAAGCCGGCCCTAGCAGCACCGCCGCAGCGTCGGCAGTGTCGCCAAGGCCCGGCCCCTTAGCAACCGCACCCCAGAGCAACGCCTCCCTCTATTGGACGAGACACTTGGGTGCGTCACGACTCATTGGTCGTTGGGCGGACATGGGCTTCTAGCTGGGTTTCTAGGACGATGGCCGCACGTGCGCAGTGCAGAGTACGCACAGCACCGCCGAGTCTGAAGGGCTTGTTTAAACTTATTCAGCCCCCGCTCCACATATTTGCAAACTTCTCTGAAGCCAGAACTGCAAGCAGCGAGCGGGCCAGGCAATACCAGGAAAACTTGGTTGGCAAATGCAAATAATGAGGGAAAGTGATATCGAAAAGGAAACTATCAACGTTGGAAGCAGTTAAATTTAAGTTAAAGGTTATTTTAGATGAGCTTAACGGAGAGCTGCAGTTTATGTAAGGAACAGGGAGGGCCGTGAGTAGGGATGCGTAAGGGTTAGCAGCGTTGTTTGGGCTTGGATGCAACAGTATTATTGTGTAATAGAGCTGAATTTATTGATTTATGTATTTATTCCTTTTTAAATAGCGCGAACTTTACCCGAGGGTGTCGGAGCGCTTTACAATAGAACCAGTTACATAAGGACTTCAGAATACACGAATTACATTAAAGATACGAACAGATAAACTCTAAATTCACATAAGAATGGTAGTAAGTACATAAGTCTACTACAGATACTAGTGGTTAGAGTTTCATATATACAAGTTGCAAATTCATTCAAGTTTACATTTTAAGAAAAGTTGAAGTGATTAGGGTTGGACAATTATATATTACATATTTACACAGCATGATCTTCTCGTCATTGCTAGGGTTCTTGCTTTCAGGATGTTGTTGCACTCACGGGCAGTGATCTTGGGCCTGGAGGGATCCCCGAGCTGGTGATGTCCAGATGTCCTCCACGCTTGTTAGGCTGGTGGCTCACCAACCGGGCCCTTGCACAATGAAGTGGCCGTCAGTCCTCCTCAAAGCCGCTGCATTGGGGCAGCAAGTCGACCCTGCCCCTTCGTCTCCCTCTGTCCACGGCCCTCCGTTTGTGAGCACGGACCTCACGACTGGCGCAGTGGCAAAAGATGCTTCCCCAGGGCTGGCCCAAGTCCACAAGGGCCCATGTTCTGGATCAGGAGAGCACCGGGAAGCAGCTTCATCCGAGAATCAGGGAGGGCCCAGCCTCCTCCACGCGGCATCCCCGCGAGCCGAGACTGGGCCCTCTCTGTCGAGAAATGCAGGGGGGAAGTGGAGGGCCCCCACGTGAATGTGGAAAAAGTTTGAGTCCATGACTGTTAGCTAGGGTCATGTAATGTAGTACACCTCGAGATATGCTTGAGGGGTGATCTAGTTGTTTCAACCTGTCTACGTGCGGTTTTGGTTTAGTCCAGCACATTGCGCGTGTTTCAAATAAAAGTGCATGGGCCTGGTTGATGAGTGAGTAGCACGCCCGCACAGAACCGAGAAAACATCTGTGTCCTGTAGATTGTATATGCCACGTGTTGGCCTAGCGTACCGGGCCCAACACCACATTGGCGATGAGGGTGGGATTTACCACGCGTCCTGTTCACTTTGCGGTCAAGAGCTTTAGGAACAAGGCAACCCGCCAGCGGCCTTCAGCGCTGACAGTGATCTCGCCTGCTGGGCGGCCGCGCTATACAACTAGCATCAGCCTGCTGAACATAGTAAGTGCTGCACCGAATGCCTGATGGCCATTTATGAATGGTGGACACTTCAAAATAAAGAAAAGAAAAGAGAAATACCTACCCTCAGCTCCAATACATGAGCAGGCCAAGGAGCAGAGGCAGATTATCTGACAGCCCTCAACCCTGCACATAGCTCCAGGACCACAGTATCTCCGAGTCCTGCAACAACACTGAAGTGACCCTCCAGCTACCATGTAAAGAGTGCCCTACGCAGGATCAACCCATTGAGGCTACTCAAGACCTGGTTGTTCGACCAGTAGCAGCACCCCCCCCCCTTTTTCTCCCCCAGCGCCTTGAGACCCTCGCGGGTAAGTAGTGCGCTTTACAAATTCTGTGATTGATTGATTGATAATAAAGACACTGCCACGAAAGAAGACAAGTCACCAGAAACAATGCTTTAGGAGGGGCCTAAAAGTCACCAGAAACAATTCTTTAGGAGAGGCCTACACAAACACCAGATCTGCACACCACCCCTCTGTCAGGCAGCTGTATTGCACACCCTGCGGTAACATACTCACCCAGACAACAAGTTCAGCGAGGGCCAACCACAAACCAGCACATATCCATGACATCATGGCCACAGTTCCGGCCATAGGACCATTTGTCATTCAGTGCGCCTCTTCATCAGAAGCACCCAAGTGGAAGGGCTGGGTAGAGCACCTCCAATTCTACTTGGTAGGCGCCGACCTAGCGGCCGCACAACATCGCGCATTCCTGCTGCACATAGGAGGCAAAGATATCCTTAAAATCTATAAAGTCCTAGTGAAAGCGACCCGCAAAACGTACGCAACGCTGATCACAGCTCTGAATGCGCACTTTGAACCAATGGCGAATAGGGACTATGGTTCGTCTTTAGACAGTCCCGCCAAGAGCACAACACATTTCACGGCCTATTCAAAGAGCTTGCAAGCATGTGCAGCTTTCACAGCGAACAAGAAGAAATACAAGGCCAGATCATTCAAGGTTGCTTATCTTCCAAAGTCAGAGAGACCGTACTCCAAGAATCATGAAAATTGCTACGAGACATTTTGACCTTCGGTAGGTCAAAAGAATTATCCAAAGCAAGAGCGTTCCACATGGAGGCTGCCCTCCATAGAGCCATCAAGACGGAACCCGCCAACGCCATCCAACCACGTCGCACCACCTACTGACAGCCAGAGGCATAAAATGAACAGTCTCCGGAAAGTATAACCACTTTGCCAAAGTCTGAAGGTCATCGAAACGGAAACCATCGAAGGAGACTGTTCAAGCAGTCGCAGTGGTCACCAGTGAGCCAAAAGACATGGACGACGACGTCACAGAATATACTGTTCACACAGTCTTTGCAATTGGGCCTGCCCACTCCACACAACGCCTGCTTCCCCAGTGCCAAATACAAGTGGGACCCCACACCGTCACCGCAATAATTGACAATGGAGTCTCTATAGATATTATGTCCGCTGACACCTCCCACACATTAGCAAGGCCCCCGCAACTTGACAAAGTTAAAGTGAAAGAGTTTTTGCATACAGCCAGTAATAACCCCTGTCCATGCTCGAGAGCTTCAAGTCGTCGGTATCCCACGAAGAAGTGAGCGTAGACACCACCATCTACGTGACAGACGGAGGTCTTAGTATACTGGTCAGAGGCCACAACGCGGAAACCCTGAATCTCATTTCTTTTGCATTCAGAGTACAATTTGAAGAGCTGTCAAACATCTGCACAGAGTTCGAACAAGTATTCTAGGAGACTGGTTGTTAAAAAGGCAAAGACGTACATCTACACATCTATCAAGCAATACAATCTGTAGCCCTGTGGCATAGACGCATCGCACTCCACCTCCGACCGAAGGTGGACGAAGAGCTAGAGAAGCTTGAGCGAGCCAGCATCATTGAAAATATGAATGGCTCTACCCCAGGGCTATTCCCAATTCTGGTGGCAAATAAGCAAAAAACCAGGGGAAATCCGCATCTATGTGGACATGAGGCTCCCAAATGCCGCAATCAAACGAGAATGCCACCTGACCCCATGGTTGGTGACATCTTAGGAGAGCTCAACGGGGCGAAATGGTTTGCGATGGTCGACCTTCGCTCAGGATACCAACAACTACCGCTCCACCCTGACTCAAGGTACATAACATTTTCAACCCATGTTTGCCTCAGAGAATACAGTTGCCTCAACTTCGAAATAGCCAGCGCCACCGAGGTATATCAAAATACAATCCAGAAAATGCTTGCAGGCTTACCAGGGGTCATCAATGTCAGTGATGACATCTTAATATTAAAAAACAATCAAAGGAGGTACTCTGCCTAAGATAACTTTATATAGTGCAATACGTCACTGATATATCGAAAACAGTCCTACATCGGGTACCTTTCACATTAATGGTACAAAGCGTTTGTGGATGAGGGATATCATATTTATTTAAACTATTTCATCAACATGATAAAAAAGACATAAAAAGCAAAAAAAGTTCACAGACTATTGCACACATCCTAAGTTGCACACACACACACTTTCAAACAAACTCAGACATTCCATCAAAGAACAATACATAAATAATGAAAAACACGATCTTATAGTACAAAAACAGAATTGCATCAAGACATAAAAACAATATCAGATGCTGTGGAGGATCCAGTTAAAGTTGATTATCATTCAATAGCACTGATACAGTCCAAATTCTGATTTTTTTCTCCAGAAAACGATTGCAAGCAAGAAAAGCACAGAAGCTCCAGCGCCGACGCGCGTTTCGGTGTCAGACCCTCATTTGGGTCACACCTTCCTCAGGGCGACAAGTTCGTGTGCAAGCAAAGGAGTTTAAGGATTGCCTGGAAGAGAATGCCAGGACGACGGCCAAGTCATGAGAGAATAGACAATGTATGAAGATACAAGATGTATAGTAGTTCCAAAAGTGCGGCCCACACGTAGATTTGTCCAGATAAATGGTAGGCGCAGTCGATCCTTCCAAGGTAAAAGGAGACACCTCGCAGGGAAAGTTTCTAAAGGCTTAAACAATGACTATTCAGGTCGGACGATACCTCCGGATAGAATAACTGTGAATTCTCAGCCGTGGTGACAGAAACTTTCCCTGCGAGGTGTCTCCTTTTACCTTGGAAGGATCGACTGCGCCTACCATTTATCTGGACAAATCTACGTGTGGGCCGCACTTTTGGAACTACTATACATCTTGTATCTTCATACATTGTCTATTCTCTCATGACTTGGCCGTCGTCCTGGCATTCTCTTCCAGGCAATCCTTAAACTCCTTTGCTTGCACACGAACTTGTCGCCCTGAGGAAGGTGTGACCCAAATGAGGGTCTGACACCGAAACGCGTGTCGGCGCTGGAGCCTCTGTGCTTTTCTTGCTTGCAATCGTTTTCTGGGGCAAAAAATCAGAATTTGGACTGTATCAGTGCTATTGAATGATAATCAACTTTAACTGGATCCTCCACAGCATCTGATATTGTTTTTATGTCTTGATGCAATTCTGTTTTTGTACTATAAGATCGTGTTTTTCATTATTTATGTATTGTTCTTTGATGGAATGTCTGAATTTGTTTGAGTCAGTGTCTGCCTGTTTGTTTGAAAGTGTGTGTGTGTGTGTGCAACTTAGGATGTGTGCAATAGTCTGTGAACTTTTTTGCTTTTTAAGTCTTTTTTGATCATGTTGATGAAATAGTTTAAATAAATATGATATCCCTCATCCACAAACGCTTTGTACCATTAATGTGAAAGGTACCCGATGTAGGACTGTTTTCGATATATCAGTGACGTATTGCACTATATAAAGTTATCTTAGGCAGAGTACCTACTTTGATTGTTTTTTGATTGTTCCCCTGCTTTCTCTGCCTTTTATCTGCTTCTGGGGCCCCCTTCCTTGTGAGTGGTTGACATCTTAATATTAGCCAAATCCGTGAAGAAACACCATGAGTGCCTGCAAGGAGTCCTCCAAAGGATCCGAGACTCAGGGTTGACCCTCCACCATGAGAAGTGTGAATTCCTGAAGCAACAAATCAGTTTCTTCGGCTACACATTCTCAGCCAATGGAGTAGTGCCAGACTCCGAGAAAGTGCGCAACGTGCAAGAGGCCCCTGCCCCCACCAGCCTGTCTGAGGTGCAAAGCTTCCTCAGAATGGTGAATTATTGTGGCCGGTTCATATCTGGTTTCACCCTGCCACTCTGAGCTCACAAAAACCATAACCCCTTGGACATGGGGAACAGCACAAGAAGATGCGTTCCAACTAACAAAGCAAGCTTTTTCACCAGACACAACCCTTTCATACTTCGAGCCACTGAAACCGACAACCATTGCTTTCGATGCAAGCCCAAAAGGGCTAAGAGCCGTCCTTACCCAACAACAGCAACAAGGCGACTGGACTCTAGTGGCCTGCACCAGGAGATCACTCACTGTAACAGAACAAAGATACTCTCAAATTGAGAAGGAGGCCATTGCCATACACTGGGCCTGCAGGCACTTCCACTTGTACATCTATGGACACCCATTTGTAGTTATCACTGACCACAAACCCATTGGGACCCTCTTTCAAGGCTCAGCATCAAAACTGCCACCTGGCATTGAGAAATGGATGCTTCAATTGCAGGAGTACGATTGCAAGATGGAATACCGGCCCGGTGCAAACAACCCGGCGGACTACCTCTCCCGCCACCCCGAGCTGCTTCTCATCAAGAAGCAGATGAGGCGGAAGAAACAGTAGAATACATCTGGTGTGTCGCAGAGCGGTCGACTACTCCCGCTGTCTTTCAACACCATACTGCCCGCCACTCAGGTCGACGAATGCCTGCAACTAGCCATCGAAGCAATTCAGTCGAGCCTGTGGCACGATCTCAAGACACACATATCCCAGAGAACCCCAGAAGCGAAAATAATTCTAGAATTCCTGTTCAGTGTTTGCCACAAGCTCACAACTGATTCCAAGGGGTGTCTGCTGAGAGTATCCCACCTAGTGATATCCTGCAGCCTAACTGACCAAGCCATGCGACTTTCCCACCATGGCCACCAAGGCATAATCAAGACCAAGAACATGGCTCCGAACAAACGTCTTGTTTCCATGCATGACTGAAATGGTAGAAGCAGCAGTGAGGTCCTGCCAGTGGCGCCAAGTATCAGGATCCTCTGAAGCACAGACTCTGGTACTCATTGAGCCTGGCCCCAGCAGCCCTGGAAGTGTGCTAGTATGGATTTTAGTTGTCTTGTGGAATTGTGCTCGCATTCTCTACCAAAAATGTAGAAGCCTAAAAATGGTCAAAGACAAAAGCCATGAGATCATGCAAATAAATAAAGGTTTATTCAACGTGACACAGGAGCAGTTGGCTATCAACCAAAAGCCCAAAAAGAGAAGTTCCTCAAAATTCTTTATCTGCTTCAACTACAAAGGGTGTAACTAGGTGTTTCATTGAATGTCCAATAAAATATCAAGTACATGATCATTTTTTCGGCGACTGTGGACTAATGCATGACATATCCAGTAACCGTCAATCAAGATCTCACTATATGTATATATTTTGGTGGTAAAAAAAGATCAAAATAGCGTCATATATATATATATATTACCTACTGGCGGTCGCCAGTAGGTAGTTATAGTTTGGACCTAGTTTCCATAGGAAAAGCGTTTTTTGTTTTCCCAATAACTTTGGCGCCGGTTGACGAATCTTCGTGAAATTTTCAAAACTAGTGATCAGCTCCGGTCAGCTCCTGTCTTGAAAGTTTCAGGGTGATTCGCTAAGCGGGGCCGAGAAAAAAGGGGGTCCCAAAACGCGTTTTCCCCATGTTATTTTCCATAGGAAACTTTAGACAAAGCTACAGCCCGAACTGCTGAACGGAATTACACCAAATTTGGCAAAAAGGTAGCCCTTGGTTCAGAAAGAGTCCTTTTTTAGGTCTCGCCTGAGCCAGCGCATGCGCTGCTCTGGTGAGACTTTTAGTAAGGGGGCTTTAAAAAGCTCACCACAAGCTTTTGCTTGTGGCCTAAAGCTTGCGGTTACGCGCACAGTTACGCGCATAGCCCCCATCTGCCTTTCCTCTGTTGTCATGGGTCATTAAGCGCCTCTGTAGCTGGCTCCTTTCTGATTGCAGTACCATGACGGGCTTTCTCTTTAAAGCCAGCCTCGTCTCCAAATTATACATGTTTTCGTGCTTAGCGTGCCTTTTGCAATTTGAAATATCTCTCACGGGTACCTTTATAATTGCAGTACCATGACGGGCTTTCTCTTTAAAGCCAGCCTCGTCTCCAAATTATACATGTTTTCGTGCTTAGCATGCCATTTGCAATTTGAAATATCTCTTGCGGGCACCTTTTTGATTGCAGTACCATGACGTGCTTTCTCTTTAAAGCCAGCCTCGTCTCCAAATTATACATGTTTGACCAACAAGTCAACATGTGTTAAAGGACGTCTTTAAAACGAGCGCTTTAGGGAACAAAACGTTCATTTTTCATCCTCACCAACTATTTTTTTGCCTATAAGCAATGTAGGAAACAATCAGAAGCCGACGATCCTGCTCATCGTGTTGAATGGCTACCAGAAATATCTGTGTGCAACCCGCAGGAATCAGATTCAAAGCTTAGAGGGGCTAACTCAGCCTTTCATCCACAGGAGGTATAAACAAAAAAATCTCTCGCAGGCACCTTTCTAATTGCAGTACCATGACGTGCTTTCTCTTTGAAGCCAGCCTCGTCTCCAAATTATACATGTTTTCGTGCTTAGCGTGCCATTTGCAATTTGAAATATCTCTCGCGTGCACCTTTTTGATTGCAGTACCATGACGTGCTTTCTCTTTAAAGCCAGCCTCGTCTCCAAATTATACATGTTTTCGTGCTTAGCGTGCCATTTGCAATTTGAAATATCTCTCGCGGGCACCTTTTTAATTGCAGTACCATGACGTGCTTTCTCTTTAAATCCAGCCTCGTCTCCAAATTATACATGTTTTCGTGGTTAGCGTGCCATTTGCAATTTGAAATATCTCTCGCGGGCACCTTTTGATCACTCTCTCACACTATCTAACTCACTCTCTCACTGACTAACTAACTCACTCTATCACTAATTACATAACTCTGTCACTCTCACTAACTAACTAACTTACTTACTAACCTTCACCCTCCTGTTATTTATGCCCCCCATAACAAAAAAAAAATTGCCATTGCCAATAGGTCTCGCCTTTAGAACCTTAAAAGTTTTTAGCCATGCAACAGTTGACAATATTGCACAAAGGATATTATGCTGCTTAAATAAATACTTATAAGGTCCCAAAAGCGATACCTCTTGGCTATGCCAATGCTTGTGTTAAATGGTGTAAATCCGTTCAGTAGTTCCTGAGAAAATCAAAAAATAAAAGGTGGATAATCAATTTTCCATAGGAAACTTTAGCCAAGGCTACAGCTCGAACTGTTGAACGGAATTACACCAAATTTGGCAAAAAGGTAGTGCTTCGTTCAGAAAGCGACCTTTTTATAAATGGTGTAAATCCGTTCAGTAGTTGCTGAGAAATTCAAAAAATAAAAGTTTCAATATCTAGGGACGCGGTGGATTCGCGAACCCTCCCGAACACAAGCTTCATTCTAATTGGCTGCCAACACTCCAAACCAGGAAGTGTTGGCAGCCATCTTGTGACTCGGTAACCGAGTCACAAGAAATCAGAAAAAAACGTGAAAAACAAGAAAAGGGGGCAGGGTAGAAACACCCTGACCCCCTAGGCCTGCTCAGGGGGACCCACAGGGACCCCCAGGGCCAAAAAAAGCATTTTTTTATTAAACGGCAGAATTCGCGCTGGGTGCGCAAATCCTGCCGATAAAATTTTTAAAAAACGAAGCGCGGGCTCCCGCACTTCGTTATTTTTAAGCCCCCGGGTGGGCCAGGTCCCGGGGGCATGCAGAAAATGTATAGCGGGGGCCCGTGGGGGCCCCTGCAGCCCCGGGGACCGCCACCTCCTTGGGGCTCTATTTTTAAATAAAAATAATGATGTCACTGACCATGTCATGAATGATGTAATATGTGACGTCATCAGAAGTGCATTGCGGGTGCACGAGTTATAGTTAGCTGAACTAACTATAACGGGGCAATTTCTATGGTTTTGTAGAAGAGAAATGTCCAACTAACTATAACGTCCCTGAAACCTATGGTTTTTTCAGTGAATATATATATATATATATATATATATATATATATATATATATATGTGTATATATATATATATATATATATATGCATATATATATATATGTATATATATATATATGTATATATATATTCACTGAAAAACCGTAGGTTTCAGACATGTTATAGTTACAAATTAGCATTTAAAAAACCTTTGAAATTCACTGAAAAAACCATAGGTTTTAGGGACGTTATAGTTACAAATTAGCATTTAAAAAACCTTTGAAATTCACTGAAAAAACCATAGGTTTTAGGGACAGTTATAGTTAGTTGGACATTGCACTCGTACAAAACCCGTGCAATTCCCCCGTTATAGTTAGTTCAGCTAACTATAACTCGCGCCCCCGCAATGCACTGCTGATGACGTCACTCATGACATGGTCAGTGACATCACTGATGACATCACTGATGACATCTCAAATGACATCACTGATGACATCATCCAGTGACTGTGTGTTTCTGTAAAGTTTAAATATTTTTATATATATAGGGAAAGGCGTATTGAAGAATGAGTGGGTGTATAAGTGTCTGTATGGATGATTTAGTAGGTGCGTGACTAATTCTATAAGTGAGTGATTAAACGTATCTTACTGAATGCATGGGTTAGTGACTAAACTGGGTGAATGTCTGTATCTGTCTGTTGCTGTGTAAGTGGCTGCATGGGTTTGTGAATAGCTACATGAGTGTCTATAAGAGTTATTGATTTGTTGTCTGAGTATCTGTATGGGTGCCTGAGTGTTTGTGTGGATGGGGTGTGTGCGACTGTGCATAGATGTGTGAGTGGGTGATTCACTGGGTGGATGGTTTCAAGAGTGCATCTGTGATAGACTGTATGGGTGGGTAAGTGTGTGTAAGAGTGTGTTAGTGAGTGAATGTATGTCCCAGTGGTACATGTGTGAGTAACTACATATGTGAAAGGCAGAATATATGTGTGTTGGAGTATATAAATAGCTATAAGCTTAGAGTGAGTGATTGTGATAGTGGCTGTATGGATGAGTGTGTGCTTGTATCAGTGATTGTATAAGAGCGTAACAATGTGCTAGTATTTGTATGATTAAGTGAGCTGGTGTGTGTATAACTGTATAGGTGAGTAAATGGCAGTGTGTTTAATTATTTGCATGACTGACTAGGTGTGTGAGTACCTCTATGGATGAGTGGCGGTGTTTGAGTGTCTATATAGGAGTAAGAGTGCATATGATAGTCCTGTATTGAGTGACCATAAGTATGAGTGACTGTACGGGTGAGTGAGTGGATGTGTGTGTGTAGACCTAAGAATCAGTGAGTGGGTATGTAGTTATTGGTGTTGGAGTGTCTATGGTTTTGCGAATGGCAGTCTGTAATTTAGATTGGGTGTATCCAAGGTTATATTAGGGTGTGAAGAGCTGCATCAGATTATCACGTGGATGATGTCATCAGTGATGTCATTTGAGATGTCATCAGTGATGTCATCAGTGATGTCACTGACCATGTCATGAGTGATGTAATATGTGACGTCATCAGCAGTGCATTGCGGGGCGCGAGTTATAGTTAGCTGAACTAACTATAACGGGGAATTTCACGGGTTTTGTACGAGTGCAATGTCCAACTAACTATAACTGTCCCTAAAACCTATGGTTTTTTCAGTGAATTTCAAAGGTTTTTTAAATGCTAATTTGTAACTATAACGTCCCTAAAACCTATGGTTTTTTCAGTGAATTTCAAAGGTTTTTTAAATGCTAATTTGTAACTATAACATGTCTGAAACCTACGGTTTTTTCAGTGAATTTCAAAGGTTTTGTAAATGACAATTTTTAAATGTATTAATTGTTATATACATTTTTTTCATTCTGATTTTGAAATTTTTAGAAAACATTTTTTTTTACATATTTTATTTTTTAAATTACATTGTAATTATATTATACATTACAAAAAATACTTTCTCAGAATGAATTACTTTAGTTTAAATACTTTGCACATAGGCAATAGACTTTTAAGTACAGTAGTTACAGTTGTTGCAATGGGCAACACATTTTCAAACACAATGCAACATTCAGCTCAATGTGAATTTCTAGTTAAATGCAATTAGTTACTTTATGGATTACTTTTCTAACCACAGGACTGGATCCTAGATTCAGTCCTGGGACATCTCCTGTAAACAGTTGAGTAAAAGCGTTTTGGTTACAGTCGTGATTTTTAAGGAATATTATTGTACTTTAAAAGTTGACACTTAGAAACTTTTTCTCATAGAATGACCAATGTTATCCTATGGAAGGAAATTCACTTAGGAGGTAAAAACTGTTATCGTTACTTTTTGTTACTCAGTGTTGGATCCTGGATCCAGCACTGGTGCATCTCCTGTAAACAGTTGAAAGAATGCGTTTAAGTCATACAGGCGATTTTTAAGGAATATTTGTAGTTTGTGAAAATCGACACTTTGAAACTTTTCTGCTGAAAACCAGACAAAGGATTCCTATGGAAGAAAATATAAGTTACTGGTAAGTACGGTTAAAATTACTTTTCAGGGTCAGTGCTGGGCTAAAAGATGCAGCACTGGGTTCTCTCCTGATAACAGGTGAGTAAATTGGAATTCGTACTTTGGTTGATTTTAGAGGAATATTATAAAGTTCCAAAACTCCACACTTAGAAGAATTTCCAAGTGAAACCAGTCAATGTTAGCCTATGAAGGAAATTCAAGTTACCGGTAAGTACGGTTAAAATTAATTTTGAGGATCAGTACTGGGCTGAAAGATGCAGCACTGAGGTCTCTCCTGATAACAGGTGAGTAAATCAGAATTCGGATTTCGGCTGATTTTAGAGGAATATTTTAAAGTTCCAAAATCAACACTTAGAATCTTTTTCAGCAAAAAGCAGGCAATGATATCCTATGGAAGGAAATTCAAGTTACCGGTAAGTACGGTTAAAATTACTTTTGAGGATCAGTACTGGGCTGAAAGATGCAGCACTGAGGTCTCTCCTGATAACAGGTGAGTAAATCAGAATTCGGATTTCGGCTGATTTTAGAGGAATATTTGTATGTTTCAAAAATCAAAACTTAGAAGAATTTCCAAGTGAAACCAGTCAATGTTAGTCTATGAAGGAAATTCAAGTTACCGGTAAGTACGGTTAAAATTACTTTTCAGGATCAGTACTGGGCTGAAAGATGCAGCACTGAGGTCTCTCCTGATAACAGGTGAGTAAATCGGAATTCGTATTTCGGCTGATTTTAGAGGAATATTTTAAAGTTCCAAAACTCCACACTTAGAAGAATTTCCAAGTGAAACCAGTCAATGTTAGCCTATGAAGGAAATTCAAGTTACCGGTAAGTACGGTTAAAATTACTTTTCAGGATCAGTACTGGGATGAAAGATGCAGCACTGAGGTCTCTCCTGATAACAGGTGAGTAAATCGGAATTCGTATTTCGGCTGATTTTAGAGGAATATTTTAAAGTTCCAAAACTCCACACTTAGAAGAATTTCCAAGTGAAACCAGTCAATGTTAGCCTATGAAGGAAATTCAAGTTACCGGTAAGTACGGTTAAAATTACTTTTCAGGACCAGTACTGGGCTGAAAGATGCATCACTGAGGTCTCTCCTGATAACAGGTGAGTAAATCGGAATTCGTATTTCGGCTGATTTTACAGGAATATTTTAAAGTTCCAAAACTCCACACTTAGAAGAATTTCCAATTGAAACCAGTCAATGTCAGCCTATGGAAGGAAATTCAAGTTACTGGTAAGTACGGTTAAAATTACTTTTCAGGACCAGTACTGGGCTGAAAGATACAGCACTGAGGTCTCTCCTTATAACAGGTGAGTAAATCGGAATTCGTATTTCGGCTGATTTTAGAGGAATATTTGCACAATGGTGAAGGGAGGGGCGGGGCCTGAGGTGACATCTGTGCAAACGCGCCCCGTGGCGCGTTTTAAGTTGGGGGATTAAGTCCCCTTGAATCCTGAGGGTCCCTAGGGGCCAACTAGCCCACCAGGAACCTCCAATATGCGCCAGGGGCTGTGTTGCAGAGACGTGTAGAGAGGCCACACCCCTTTTACACCTCTCTGCAACGCAGCTCTGTGGCGCTTTCTGGATGTACCTGTTGGGCTAGTTGGCCCCAGGGACCCTCAGGATTGAAGGGGATTTAATTCCCATCTTAAAACGCGCCACGGGGCCTGTTTGCACACATGTCACCTGAAGCCCCGCCCCTCCCTTCACCACTGTGCAAACGCACCCGTGGCACGTTTTAAGTTGGGGGATTAAGTCCCCTTGAATCCTGAGGGTCCCCGGAGTCCAACTAGCCCACCATATACCTCCAAAAGCGCCACAGAGCTGCGTTGCAGAGAGGTGTAAAAAGGGTGTGGCCTCTCTACACGTCTCTGCAAGGCAGCCCCTGGCGCATACTGGAGGTTCCTGGTGGGCTAGTTGGCCCCCAGGAACCCCCAGTATTCAAGGGGAATTTGTTCCCCTCTGCGAACGCGCCAGGGGCGCGTTTGCAGAGTGGTGAAGGAAGGGGCGGGGCCTGCGGGCCCGATCGTTTTTTTTGTCCCCTGAAGGGGGCTGTGTGGCCCCCTTCCTTTTTCTCTTTTTGGGCCCTGGGGACCCCATCCCCCAGGGCCTTACCCCTTTTTAAATTTTTAAAAAAAAAAAAACGGGAAGGGGGCCGCGTGGCCCCCTTCCCTGGGCCTGTATTGGCCTTGGGGACCCCATCCCCGGGGCATGGCCTCTATATTTATTATTTTGAGGGGGCAGCGTGGCCCCCTCCTCTGGCCATTTTAAGGCCCCGGGGACCCCATCCCCGGGGCCGGCCTTTCCATTTTTAAAAAAAAATGTTTTCTCTTTTTTGGGGAGGGGGCCGCGTGGCCCCCCTCCCGGGCCACTACTTGCCCCGGGGATCCCATCCCCGGGGCTGGCCCTCTCCGTTGGGGACTGTGGGGGTCCCCAAACCCCCACAGTCCCGCCCGGCTCCCCACGTCCCTTGGGAGCCGGCATTGCTGTTCCACATGGGGAGCAGCTGACATGCTGCTCCCCATGTGGAAAAGCAATCGCTTTGGATATTGGAAGAGAGGCAGGTTTCCTGCTCTCTCTTCCAATATCCAAAGCAGTTTGCTATGGCAGGACGGGAGCCACGAGGCTCCCGTCCTGCCATAGCAAACTACAGTGTCCCGGGGGTAGGCACCCGGGACACTGCAGGAGCCGGCCCTGGGGGTGGTGGTCCCCAGGGCCATCAAGGGCTCCAGGAGGGCCGCGCGGCCCCCTCCCATTCAGTACACAGCCCCGGGAGGTGGTGGTCCCGGGGCTCTGGGGTCCGTAACGGACCCCCATATTAAAATGTTTAGTGCCCGGGGAGGTGGCGGTCTCCGGGCGTGTGGGGGGCTGGAGCCCCCCACACTGGTTTTATTTTTAATTAAAAAAAGCCCCGGGAGGTGGTGGTCCCGGGGCTGCGGGAGGGCTCAGAGCCCTCCCGCACCATTTTTCAAAAGAGCCCGGGGGTGGCGGTCCCCGGGCTTGGGGGCCCTTTGAGGCCCCCACACATTAAATTATCCCCCACCATGCCCCCGGGACTTGGGCCACCCGAGGGCCAATTAACATCGAAGCGCGGAGACCGCGCTCGATTTTGTTTCGGCAGGATTCGCGCACCCTGAGCGCATCCTGCCGATTTTTAAAAATGTTTTTTTTTTTTGCCCAGGGGTCCTTGTGGGACCCCTGAGCAAACCTAGGAGTCAGGGTGTTTCTACCCTGCCCCTTTGTGCGCTTTGCGCACTTGTTTCTGTCCCTCGGTTCTACCGAGGGACAAAATGGCTGCCAACATTTCCTGAATCGGAATGTTGACAGCCAGCTGACAGCCAATTAACATGCAGCTCGTGATCGGGACGGTGCGCGCAGGGTGTGCTGAGGGTACGCGGACCCTACTCGGCCATAGATATCACTAACTTTTTACTTTTCATTTTCTCAGCAACTACTGAACGGATTTACACCATTTAACAAAAAGGGTTCTTTCTGAACCAAGAACTACCTCTTTGCCAAATTTGGTGTAATTCCGTTCAGCAGTTCGGGCTGTAGCCGTGTCTAAAGTTTCCTATGGAAAAGTGCATGGGGAAAACGCGTTTTGGGACCCCCTTTTTCTCGGCCCCCGCTGACGAATCCCCCGAGACTTTCAGGGTAGGAGCGGACCGGAGCGGGCCACAAAGTTTGAAAATTTCGCGAAGATACGTCAACCGGCAAGAGAGTTATTTCAAATAGAATGTCGCGGATTTCCTATGGATAATAGGTTGTAACTATAACTATCTACTGGCGACTGCCAGTAGATAATATGTATATATATATGTATATATATGTATATATATGTATATATATATGTATATATATGTATATATATATATATGTATATATGTATATATATATATATATATATATATTATCTACTGGCGGTCGCCAGTAGATAGTTATAGTTACAACCTATTATCCATAGGAAATCCGCGACATTCTATTTGAAATAACGTTAGCGCCGGTTGACGAATCTTCGTGAAAGTTTCCAACTTGTTGGGGCGCTCCGCTCCTACCCTGAAAGTATCGGGTGATACGTGAAGCGGGGGCCGAGAAAAAGGGGGTCCCAAAACGCGTTTTCCCATTCATTTTTCCATAGGAACCTTTAGTCGCAGCTACAGCCCGAACTGCTGAACGGAATTACACCAAATTTGGCAAAGAGGTAGTCCTTGGTTCAGACTGGTGCCTTTTGCTTAAATGGTGTAAATCCGTTCAGTAGTTCCTGAGAAAATCAAAAGTAAAAGTACATATATATCTGTGGGCGCGTCGGATACGCGTACCCTCAGCGCACCCTGCGCGCACCGTCCCGATCACGAGCTGCATGCTAATTGGCTGTCAGTTGGCTGTCAACATTCCGATTCAGGAAGTGTTGGCAGCCATTTTGTCCCTCGGTAGAACCGAGGGACAGAAACAAGTGCTAAGCGCAAAAGGGGCAGGGTAGAAACACCCTGACCTCTAGGTCTGCTCAGGGGTCCCACAAGGACCCCTGGGCAGAAAAAGTTGTTTTTTTTAAATCGGCGGGATGCGCTTAGGGTGCGCGTATCCCGCCGAGAAAAAAAGAAACAAGTGCGCAAAACGCACAAAGGGGGCAGGGTAGAAACACCCTAACCCCTAGGCCTGCTCAGGGGTCCCACAAGGACCCCTGGGCAAAAAGCATTTTTTAAAAAAAAATCGGCAGGATGCGCTCAGGGTGCGCGAATCCTGCCGAAAAAAGAAAATCGAGCGCGGTCTCCCGCGCTTGATGTTAATTGGCCCCGGGTGGGCCAAGTCCCGGGGGCATGCTGGGGGGTTAATTTTATGTGTGGGGGCCTCTAAGGGCCCCCAAGCCCCGGGACCGCCACCCCCGGGCTTTATGCAGTAATGGTGCGGGAGGGCTCTGAGCCCTCCCGCAGCCCCGGGACCACCACCACCTCCCGGGGCTTCTTTTAAATGAAAAACCTGTGTGGGGGCTCCAGCCCCCACACGCCCGGGACCGCCACCTCCCGGGCACTAAACATTTAAATATGGGGGTCCGTTACGGACTCCCAGAGCCCCGGGACCACCACCTCCCGGGCTATGCACACGATGGGAGGGGCCGCGCGGCCCCCTCCTGGAGCCTGTGGTGGCCCTGGGGACCGCCACCCCCAGTGCCGGCTCCTGCAGTGTCCCGGGTGCCTACCCCGGGACACTGCTGTTTGCAATGACAGGACGGGAGCCTCGCGGCTCCCGTCCTGTCATTGCAAACTTGCTTTGGATATTGGAAGAGAGGCAGGAAACCTGCTCTCTCTTCCAATATCCAAAGCTGATTGCTTTCCACATGGGGAGCAGCATGTTAGCTGCTCCCCATGTGTAAAAGCAATGCCGGCTCCCGTAGGACACGGGAGCCGGCGGGACTGTGGGGGGTTTGGGGACCCCCACAGTCCCCAACGAGAGGGCCAGCCCCGGGGATGGGGTCCCCGGGGCAAGTAGTGGCTCGGGAGGGGGCCACGCGGCCCCTCCCCAAAGTTTTGAAAAATTATAAAAATAAAAAAAGGGTATGGCCGGCCCGGGGATGGGGTCCCCGGGCCTTAAAATGGCCAGAGGAGGGGGCCACGCAGCCCCCTCAAAATATTAAAAATAAAAATAGAGGCCATGCCCCGGGAGATGGGGTCCCCGGGGCCAATACAGGCCCGGGGAAGGGGGCCACACAGCCCCCTTCAGGGGACAAAAAAAAAAAAAAAAAACGATCGGGCCCGCAGGCCCCGCCCCTTCCTTCACCACTCTGCAAACGCGCCCCTGGCGCGTTTGCAGAGAGGGAACGATTCCCCTTGAATACTGGGGGTCCCTGGGACCAACTAGCCCACCAGGAACCTCCAGTATGCGCCAGGGGCTGCCTTGCAGAGAGGTGTACAGAGGCCACGCCCCTTTTACACCTCTCTGCAACGCAGCTCTGTGGCGCTTTTGGAGGTATATGGTGGGCTAGTTGGACTCCGGGGACCCTCAGGATTCAAGGGGACTTAATCCCCCAACTTAAAACGCGCCACGGGCGCGTTTGCACAGTGGTGAAGGGAGGGGGCGGGGCTTCAGGTGACATGTGTGCAAACAGGCCCCGTGGCGCGTTTTAAGATGGGGAATTAAATCCCCTTCAATCCTGAGGGTCCCTGGGGCCAACTAGCCCAACAGGTACATCCAGAAAGCGCCACAGAGCTGCGTTGCAGAGAGGTGTAAAAGGGGTGTGGCCTCTCTACACGTCTCTGCAACGCAGCCCCTGGCGCATATTGGAGGTTCCTGGTGGGCTAGTTGGCCCCTAGGGACCCTCAGGATTCAAGGGACTTAATCCCCCAACTTAAAACGCGCCACGGGCGCGTTTACACAGATGTAACCTCAGGCCCCGCCCCTCCCTTCACCATTGTGCAAATATTCCTCTAAAATCAGCCGAAATACGAATTCCGATTTACTCACCTGTTATCAGGAGAGACCTCAGTGCTGTATCTTTCAGCCCAGTACTGGTCCTGAAAAGTAATTCTAACCATACTTACCAGTAACTTGAATTTCCTTCCATAGGCTAACATTGACTGGTTTCACTTGGAAATTCTTCTAAGTGTGGAGTTTTGGAACTTTAAAATATTCCTCTAAAATCAGCCGAAATACGAATTCCGATTTACTCACCTGTTATCAGGAGAGACCTCAGTGCTGCATCTTTCAGCCCAGTACTGGTCCTGAAAAGTAATTTTAGCCGTACTTACCGGTAACTTGAATTTCCTTCATAGGCTAACATTGACTAGTTTCACTTGGAAATTCTTCTAAGTGTGGAGTTTTGGAACTTTAAAATATTCCTCTAAAATCAGCCGAAATAGGAATTCCGATTTACTCACCTGTTATAAGGAGAGACCTCAGTGCTGTATCTTTCAGCCCAGTACTGGTCCTGAAAAGTAATTTTAACCGTACTTACCAGTAACTTGAATTTCCTTCCATAGGCTAACATTGACTGGTTTCACTTGGAAATTCTTCTAAGTGTGGAGTTTTGGAACTTTAAAATATTCCTCTAAAATCAGCCGAAATACGCATTCCGATTTACTCACCTGTTATCAGGAGAGACCTCAGTGCTGCATCTTTCAGCCCAGTACTGGTCCTGAAAAGTAATTTTAACCGTACTTACCGGTAACTTGAATTTCCTTCATAGGCTAACATTGACTGGTTTCACTTGGAAATTCTTCTAAGTGTGGAGTTTTGGAACTTTAAAATATTCCTCTAAAATCAGCCGAAATACGAATTCCGATTTACTCACCTGTTATCAGGAGAGACCTCAGTGCTGCATCTTTCAGCCCAGTACTGATCCTCAAAAGTAATTTTAACCGTACTTACCGGTAACTTGAATTTCCTTCATAGGCTAAGATTGACTGGTTTTCAGCAAAAAGTTTCAAAGTGTTGATTTTCACAAACTACAAATATTCCTTAAAAATCGCCTGTATGACTTAAACGCATTTTTTCAACTGTTTACAGGAGATGCACCAGTGCTGGATCCAGGATCCAACACTGAGTAAGAAAAAGTAACGATAACAGTTTTTACCTGCTAAGTGAATTTCCTTCCATAGGATAACATTGGTGATTCTATGAGAAAAAGTTTCTAAGTGTCAACTTTTAAAATACAATAATATTCCTTAAAAATCACGACTGTAACCAAAACGCTTTTACTCAACTGTTTACAGGAGATGTACCAGGACTGAATCTAGGATACAGTCCTGTGGTTACAAAAGTAATCCATAAAGTAACTAATTGCATTTAACTAGAAATTCACATTGAGCTGAATGTTGCATTGTGTTTGAAAATGTGTTGCCCATTGCAACAACTGTAACTACTGTACTTAAAAGTCTATTGCCTATCTGCAAAGTATTTAAACTAAAGTAATTCATTCTGAGAAAGTATTTTTGTAATGTAATGTATAATGTAATTACAATGTAATTTAAAAATAAAATATGTAAAAAAAATTGTTTCTAAAAATGTAGTAAATCAGTATGAAAAAAATTAATATAACAATTAATACATTTAAAAATTGTCATTTACAAAACCTTTGAAATTCACTGAAAAACCGTAGGTTTCAGGCACGTTATAGTTAGAAATTAGCATTTAAAAAACCTTTGAAATTCACTGAAAAAACCATAGGTTTCACACACGTTATAGTTACAAATTAGCATTTAAAAAACCTTTGAGATTCACTGAAAAAACCATAGGTTTCAGACACGTTATAGTTACAAATTAGCATTTAAAAACCTTTGAAATTCACTGAAAAAACCATAGGTTTTAGGGACAGTTTTAGTTACTTGGACATTGCACTCGTACAAAACCCGTGAAATTCCCCGTTATAGTTAGTTCAGCTAACTATAACTCGCGCCCCTGCAATGCACTGCTGATGACGTCACATATTACATCACTCATGACATGGTCAGTGACATCACTGATGACATCACTGATGACATCTCAAATGACATCACTGATGACATCACTGATGACATCATCCATGTGATAATTTCATGCATCTTCTCACACCCTAATATAACCTTTGATATACCCACTCTAAATTACAGACTGCCATTCTCAAAACCATAGACACTCCAACACCAAAAACTACATACCCACTCACTGATTATTAGGTCTACACACACATTTACTCTCTCACCAGTACAATCACTCATACTTATGGTCACTCAGTACAGGACTATCATATGCACTCATACACCTATATACACACTCACACACCTCCACTCATCCATAGAGGTACTCACACACCTAGTCAGTCATGCAAATAATTAATCACACTCCCATTTACTTACCTATACAGTTATACACACACCAGCTCACTTACTCATACAAATACTAGCACATTCTTACGCTCTTACACAATCACTGATACAAGCACACACTCATCCATACAGCCACTCTCACAATCACACACTCTCACTTATAGCCATTTATATACTCCAACACACATATATACTGCCTTTCACATATGTAGTTACTCACACATGTACCACTGAGATATACATTTACTCACTAACACAGCCATACACACACTCACCCACCCATACAGTCCATCACAGATGCACTCTTGAAAACATGCACCCAGTGAATCACCCACTCACACATCTATGCACAGAGTCACACACACCCCACCCACACAAACACTCAGGCACCCATACAGATACTCAAACAACAAATCAATAACCCATATAGACACTCATGTAGCTATTCGCAAACCCATGCAGCCGCTTACACACCAACAGACAGACAGATACAGACATTCACACAGTTTAGTCATTAACCCATGCATTCAGTAAGATACGTTTAATCACTCACTCATAGAGTCAGTCACGCACCTACTAAATCATCCATTCAGACACTTATACACCCACTCATTCTTCAATATGCCTTTCCCTATATATATTAAACATATTTAAACTTTACAGAAACACACAGTCACTGGATGATGTCATCAGTGATGTCATCAGTGATGTCATTTGAGATGTCATCAGTGATATCATCAGTGATGTCACTGACCATGTCATGAGTGATGTAATATGTGACGTCATCAGCAGTGCATTGCAGGGCGCGAGTTATAGTTAGCTGAACTAACTATAACGGGGAATTTCACGGGTTTTGTACGAGTGCAATGTCCAAGTAACTAAAACTGTCCCTAAAACCTATGGTTTTTTCAGTGAATATATATATATATATATATATATATATATTATCTACTGGCGGTCGCCAGTAGATAGTTACAGTTAGGACCTATTTTCCATAGGAAATTCACAACATTCTATTTCCAATAACTTTGGCGCCGGTCGACGAATCTTCGCGAAATTTTCAAAACTTATGGCCCGCTCCGGTCCGCTCCTATCCTGAAAGTCTCTGCGTCAAGTGGGGGCTGAGAAAAAGGGGGTCCCAAAACGTGTTTTCCCCATGCAATTTTCCATAGGAACCTTTAGTCGCAGCTACAGCCCGAACTGCTGAACGGAATTACACCAAATTTGGCAAAGAGGTAGCCCTTGGTTCAGAGTCGTGCCTTTTGGTTAAATGGTGTAAATCCGTTCAGTAGTTCCTGAGAAAATCAAAAGTAAAATCACATATATATCTGGGCGGAGCCTAACCACACATGTCATTGTGAGATCTGATTGGCTGTCAGCACTTCATCCTGGAATTGCTGGCAGCCATCTTGGGACCAATATACATGATAGTACCCCATTGAAATGCATTGTAGTGAATCAAAGATTTTGAGGGTTACCAAAAGGAGAACTATAAAGGGTGATAACAGACTTTAGTTACATTAGAATTCATTTGTTGATGGTACCATACTATTTTCAGGAATTGTGGTGTGTTCTAAGGTGATTTTACCCTGTGAAAAACCTTCTGCTGGGATATCATGAATCATGTTTGAGAGAAAACTATTTTCACATGCTTGTCCCATAGAGTTTTGGAAGGTGCTTCAGAAGCTAAAATGAGAGCATATTTTCTGTAAATTCACATTATCTTTCTCAGTCATGTGAGAATGAAGTCTGACATTCTCAGTAAAACATGTACATCCAACAAGGGCAGAGACTGTCAGTTGATTCCTTTGTGTTCTACTGCAGCTTCCCAGAGTGTTCTAAAGAACAACTAGAGTGCTAACAGCCTTACTTATGACAAAATTATGGCACACCTGAAGCCATCTTGATTGGAATAAACTGGTAACTCTTAAAACATTTAATTTAAAAAGGAACAAAATGAGGGGGTTCATTTTGTCATAGAAATTATGGTTAGTGCTGTAGAAAGAAAAATTAGGACATGTTTTAAGTGAGAGCTCAACTATCTTCCTGTTATATTTCAACAGGAGCAGCCTGCCAGTTGATTCCTTTGTGTTCTACTGCAGATTCCCAGAGTGTTCCAAAGAACAACTAGAGAGCTAACAGCCTTACTTATGACAAAAGTATGGCACACCTGAAGCCATCTTGATTGGAATAAACTGGTAACACTTAAAACATTTAATTTAAAAGGAACAAAATGATGGGGTTCATTTTGTCATAGAAATTATGGTTAGTGCTGTAGAAAGAAAAATTAGGACATGTTTCAAGTGTGATCTCAAATATCTTCCTGTTATAATTCAACAGGAGCAGCCTGTCAGTTGATGCCTTTGTGTTCTACTGCAGCTTCCCAGAGTGTTCTAAAGAACAACTAGAGAGCTAACAGTCTTACTTATGACAAAATTATGGCACACCTGAAGCCATCTTGATTGGAATAAACTGGTAACACTTAAAACATTTAATTTAAAAGGAACAAAATGAGGGGTTCATTTTGCCATAGAAATGAACAACATTCCCAGCACGACCCCCTACATACACAAGCACCACTGCACTACCCTAAACCCTAAAACACTACCCCCAGCACGACCCCTTCACTACCTAAACACAACTGCACTACCCTAAACCCTAAAACACTACCTCCAGCACGACCCCCTACACTACACAAACACCACTGCACTAACATAAACCCTAAAACACTACCCCCAGCACGACCCCTACACTACCCAAACACCACTGCACTACCCGAAACCATAAAACACTACCCCCAGCATGAACCCCTACACTACCCAAACACCACTGCACTACCCTAAACCCTAAAACACTACCCCAGCACTACACCCTACACTACCCAAACACCACTGCACTACCCTAAACCCTAAAACACTACCCCCAGCACGACCCCTTCACTACCTAAACACAACTGCACTACCCTAAACCCTAAAACACTACCTCCAGCACGACCCCTACACTACACAAACACCACTGCACTAACATAAACCCTAAAACACTACCCCCAGCACGACCCCCTATACTACCCAAACACCACTGCCATACCCTAAACCCTAAAACACTACCCCCAGCATGAACCCCTACACTACCCAAACACCACTGCACTACCCTAAACCCTAAAACACTACCCCCAGCACTACACCCTACACTACCCAAACACCACTGCACTACCCTAAACCCTAAAACACTACCCCAGCACTACCCCCTACACTACCCAAATACCACTGCACTAACATAAACCCTAAAACACTACCCCCAGCACAACCCCCTACACTACACAAACACCACTGCACTACCCTAAACCCTAAAACACTACCCCAGCATGACTCCCTACACTACCCAAACACCACTGCACTACCCTAAACCCTAAATCTACCCCCAGCACGACCCCCTACACTAGCCAAACACCACTGCACTACCCTAAACCATAAAACACTACCCCCAGCATGACCCCCTACACTACACAAACACCACTGCACTACCCTAAACCCTAAAACACTACCACCATCATGACCCCCTACACTACTCAAACACCACTGCACTACCCTAAACCCTAAAACACTACCCCAGCACGACCCCCTACACCACCCAAATACCACTGCACTACCCTAAACCCCAAAACACTACCCCCAGCACGACCCCCTACACTACCCAAACACCACTGCACGACCCTAAACCCTAAAACATGACCCCCTACACTACACAAACACCACTACACTACCCGAAACCCTAAAACACTAGAACCCAGCACGACCCCCTACAGTACACCAACACCACTGCACTACCCTAAACCCTAAAACACTACCCCCTACACTACACAAACACCACTGCACTACCCTAAACCCTAAAACACTACCCCCAGCACGACCCCCTACACCACACAAACACCACTGCACTACCGTAAACCCAAAACACTACCCCCTATACTACCCAAACACCACTGCACTACCCTAAACCCTAAAACACTACCCCCAGCATGACCTCCCACACTACACAAACACCACTGCACTACCCTAACCCCTAAAACACGACCCCCTACACTACACAAACACGACTGCACTACCCTAAACCCTAAAACAGTACCCACAGCATGACCCCCTACACTACACAAACACCACTGCACTACCCTAAACCCTAAAACACTACCCCATACAGTACACAAACACCACTGCACTACCCTAAACCCTAAAACACTACCCCCAGCATGACCCCCTACACTACACAAACACCACTGCACTACCCTAAACCCCCTACACTATACAAACACCACTGCACTACTCTAAACCCTAAAACACTACCCCCAGCACGACCCCCTACACAACACAAACACCACTGCACTACCCTAAACCCTAAATCTACCCCCAGCACGACCCCCTACACTACCCAAACACCACTGCCACTACCCTAAACCCTAAAACACTACCCCAAGCATGAACCCCTACACTACCCAAACACCACTGCACTCACCCTAAAACACTACCCCCAGCACTAACCCCCTACACTACACAAACACCACTGCACTACCCTAAACCCTAAAACACTACCCCAGCACTACCCCTAGACTACCCAAACACCACTGCACTAACATAAACCCTAAAACACTACCCCAGCACAACCCCCTACACTACACAAACACCACTGCACTACCCTAAACCCTAAAACACTACCCCCAGCACAACTCCCTACACTACCCAAACACCACTGCACTACCATAAACCCTAAATCTACCCCCAGCACGACCCCCTACACTACCCAAACACCACTGCACTACCCTAAACCATAAAACACTTCCCCCAGCATGACCCCCTACACTACACAAACACCACTGCACTACCCTAAACCCTAAAACACTACCCCAGCACGACCCCCTACACTACCCATACACCACTGCACTACCCTAAACCCTTAAACACTACCCCCAGCACGACCCCCTACACTACTGCACTACCCTAAACCCTAAAACACTACCCCCAGCACGACCCCCTACTCTACCCAAACACCACTGCACTACCCTAAACCCTAAAACACTACCCCAGCACGACCCCCTACACCACCCAAACACCACTGCACTACCCTAAACCCTAGAAAAGAAATCCCCACCCCATGCCCAATCCCCCTTACCTCTCATTCCTCGTGGTTCCTCTCTCCTCGTGGTTCCTGCTTCACGTCGTCTCTGAGGGGCGGTAAACGTCGTTGTGAGGAAACGGAACAGCCTCTGTTTCCTTACAACGACGTGGATCATCTACATGTTTTTTAGAACGCATGGTCATTTACCATACATACCTTTACAACAAAATTCATTGTAAAGGCATGCGTGGTAAATGACCATGCGTTCTAAAAAAATGCGTAGTAATGACTTCGCGATGTACAACGCATGCGTGGTAATGCATGCGTTGTAATGGTATCGCGAAGTAAAAAGTCATTGTAACGGCTGCTTACCGATCGCAGCTGGCCCCTGTTCTTCAGTGAGACGTTTATTTGATTAATTAGGAGGAAGGAATGTGGTTTTTACCGAAAAGTGCATTCCCGGCTGTTGTATTGTGAAAGTGTCCGCGTGGCCTGGTTTCACTTCCTGTGAGAGAGTGAAAGAGTCTGTTTGGATCTAAAGGAGTTCTGTTGTTGGACAGGGCCGGCGCGAAACGTCATCAGAAAACATAGCTAATGGAAAGCGTCCTCCCTGAAGTGTGGAGCAGAGCCATGAGATGTCAACGAGTGTGCGTCCCACCGCAGAATGACCGTACCGCGTGACCCATGTGCCGCCTCCAGGGTACGGGAGGCAGACGCAGCATTGCAGGTCCTCTTGAAGACCGTTGTAGCACTAATTCTACATTTTGGTACTAGGGCATTTTAACTTCGTTGTTCCTGCCAGATACAAAGAGAAGATCCTGTGTTATTCAGTGCCCTCGTTACCTTTTTTGTGGGTTGTGGTGCTTGTCACTTCACTACCCCGCCGGTGCACACGACTGGGCACCCCACCTCGTGTGCCATCTGCAGGGCCTCTGCCCTCTGATCACTGGTTTCTGGAGTGGCAACATAAACAGTTGCTCCCAAAGGACTAGCCTGAACACTTAGGTGAATATCCCCTGCACCAGCATTCCACGGAAATTCTTTCCTAGCTCTCCCACGTCAACGAGGACGTCATAATAGCACGGCTCTGCTCGCGACACCGTATGACGTCATCGGAGCCATAAGAGGACCTCGTCGGCGTGCTGACATCAGTTCCACCCATTTTTCCGTGCCACCGAGGCAAACAGGCGGACCGAGACATTTTCACATGTATACATAGTATAATAAATATATATATATTCTCTGAAAAAACCATAGGTTTCAGGCACGTTATAGTTAGAAATGAGCATTTAAAAAACCTTAGAAATTCACCGAAAAAACCATAGGTTTCAGGGGCGTTATAGTTAGTTGGACATTTCACTCGTACAAAACCATAGAAATTCCCCGTTATAGTTAGTTCAGCTAACTATAACTCGCGCGCCCACAATGCACTGCTGATGACGTCACATATTACATCACTCATGACATGGTCAGTGACATCACTCATGACATCACTGATGACATCTCAAATGACATCACTGATGACATCATCCTTGTGATAGAGTGGCAGACCTCCTCTCACCCTAATATAACCTTTGATACACACACTCAAAAATACAAACTGACATTTTCAAAACAATGGACATACCAATACCAGTTACAACTCACCTATTCAGTAATTCCAAGATCTACACACACATCCACTCATTCACCAACAGTCCCTATACAGTCACTCATACATGTACTCACTCATCATATGTACTCATACACCTATACAGCCTGTTACACACCTCCACTCATCCTTAGAGTTACTCACACACATAGTCACACATGCAAACAAAGTATCAAACATCCATTTACTTGCATATACAGTTATACACACACTACCACACTTACTTCTACAGAAACTTACACATACTTACTCTCTTAAACAATCAATTATAGAAACACCTACTTATTTGTACAGGAACTCTTCCAATCTCTCACTCTCACATATACTCACTTATATACACCAATACTCACATATACTAGTTTAAAACATATGTAGTTACTCATAAAGACACTATTGAGACAGTCATTCACTCACTAACACACCCATACACACACTCATCCACCTATACAGTCCTGCACACATGCTGTCTTCAACACATACAAACAGTGAGTCACTCATTCATGCATCTATGCACTAAGTAATACCCCCACCGAACCATACAGACACTCAGACACTCATACTGATAGTCAAAAACCAACTAATAACCCATATAGACACTCATGTAGCTACTCACCAACCCATGCAGCCACTTATACACAAAGTGAGAGACTGATACAGATATTTTCATATTTAAACATTACTCACTAACCCATGTATTCACTAAGATACACTTAATCAGTCAGTTATACAATCAATTTTACAAAATAAAATCATCCATTTAGACACTTATATACCCATTTATTCTTCCATCGACCTTGAGATATACATATATAAAACATATTTAATTTTCAGAAAAACACACATTCACTGGATGATGTCATCAGTGATGTCATGAGTGATGTCACTGACCATGTCATGAGTGATGTAATATGTGATGTCATCAGCAGTGCATTGCGGGGGCGCGAGTTATAGTTAGCTGAACTAACTATAACGGGGCAATTTCTATGGTTTTGTACGAGTGAAATGTCCAACTAACTATAACGCCCCTGAAACCTATGGTTTTTTCAGTGAATTTCTAAGGTTTTTAAATGCTAATTTCTAACTATAACGTGCCTGAAACCTATGGTTTTTTCAGTGAATATATATATATATATATATATATACATATATATATATATATATATATATATATATATATATATATATGTATATATATATATATATATATATATATATATGGTCCAATTAGAAGAAATTAATAGTGCATGGTAAGCAAATACTTAATGGTGGCCCACGTGTCTTAAATTGTGACGGTTGGGTATTTTCCAAAATTGTGAAATACAGTAAGCAATCAGAGGTATCTCATCCATAAAGAGTATCTTATTGCTGAACTAGCATGCCATGGTAAATCAGGAGTGCTGGCTCTTTAGCAACCCTTGTATCATGTAGCGTTTCAAGCTTGTTGATTTAACAAAAGAACAGTTAACAAATAAATCATGTATTTCATTGTACAGGCCTAACTTTCATTGGGTATCACAGAACTGAGCAAAACAAAATGGATTCCATGCAGAATAGAAAGACACAATTCCACAGTCTTCCCGGATGGACACTACAACCTAGTCCTAATAGATGGCTATACCAAATATTCCAAGCTTGAACTCGTGGGATCCCAAGCAGCCGCAGATGTCATCTCAAAGATGCAGAAGATGATAGCCACCCATGGCTTAGAGAAAGAATTAAAAACAGACAACAGGCCACCGTTCCAGAGGAAAGAATTTGCGTATTATCTCCAGTCATGGGGCATCCATCACCGCAGGATAACACCCCGCTGGCCACAAGCCAATGGAGAAGTAGAGCGCTTTAGGCGCACTCTAAACTGGTGATCCGCATTGCTCATGCTGAGCAACAACCCATGGAAAATCCATATATGAGTGCCTTAAAGAATATCAACAAACTCCACTGTCCACTACGAGTCAAGCCCCTGGACACGCCAGCATGGGCACGAGTAGTCACAGACACTATTCCCCACCACCCTGGGTGGTCACCAGGCCCAATCAATGATGATAGAGTTCTTCACGGAAGTGATTACGCTAAATTTGCACACCTAATGTTCCCTACTAAGTATAGCGTAAGCGATCAATCTTTTATTTACCTACTAAAAGTGGTTGAGTGGAGGAAACAACTCAGACAGATATCAGCAAAGTCGTCATGCCTGAAAAGACCACCAACTCCAAAGTGCAGTTTGAATATTTATTATAAGGCCAAAAACAATTGGATGTAAATACATCTCAATAGCAAAGTATAGAGGTACAGAAAAATTAATACAGAGCCAAGTTTACGAATATAAGTAATTCGGCCCAAAAGACAGATGATTATAAATTCCAAAACCACAACGCAACACAGAATAGATGCGATATTCAGTTCTCGGCTCATTGAAAGAAATCAAAATCTTTCCCTACTGAGGGCCCTTCCTGTCTCTCTTCTATCATTCCCCAACGGTGTCAGCACGTGTTGACTTCCTAAGAAGTACTCACGTCAAATGGGTCGTTTTAGCTTATGGCTATGGAGCTTGCTCTAAGATGCTCCTTCTCCTCCGAAAGCTAGCAGAAGTCTGGTCTCGCTGTCCCTGCGCATCATACAAAAGATGGGATTCAACCCACAATACGTCATTCTTCTTAAAACTTTCCATTGCACCTCTATGCAGTAGCTTTTTTTTTTCATGACACAAATTTAATTAGTGATATCTTCTTTCCAGTGGCCTTGGCTTTCAGACAGACCAGATACGCAAGGCATCCTCCCTTCTCGCTTCCCAGCCATCTTCAAAGACATTCCGAATCTCTCCTTCAACATCAAATGATTCAAATAAATGTTTCTTAATAGTCGTAAAACACTGCAAATAATACGAATACATGAGAGTGCGTTTAAACCATGAGTATAGTGCACTCATACAAAATAGAGTGCTATCAGCGCTCTATCAGTTCCCCCCTCTTATGACTAGTGTCATAACACCAACTTTCTATTCTTCTGTAGTTTTTCTCCTTGTAGAAGAGACCGACCTAAACAGAAGCTGTAGCTTGCCGTCCCTGTCTGAATCGTTCTAACCCCTTAAGGTGCTGGTAATGACTGTCCTGCAGTCGTTCAAGTTGGTGCTCTCGCTTTCTCGAAACAGTCTCCTGATATCGTGCCCTTTGCCATTTGTAAGCCTTGATGGCTCCTAGTAGGACAATTATACAAATGACAGCTATTATAATAGGCTTCAAGATATATCCCATTATTCCTTGACCCAAACTTCCAAACCAACTGCCTATCTTGCCAAATCCTTTCCCCACTTGTTCCCAGAGTCCTTCAGCAGCCATCTCACGTAACTCTTGGTGTATATCTGAAATATTGTTGATATATTTCCTTATATCCCGACTGTTGTCAGGAATATAAGGTATATAAAAGAGAGAGACCCCTTGTCACGTACCAAGGGAATGGAGTACTGCAAATACTAAAAAACAACTTGTCCCTTGGTGCATTCAATTAAACAAACATGCTATACATAACAAGATTAATATCTCGCACAAAACACATAAATAAACCCCCTCTTATTCATTTTTGTCCCCAAAACACAGGGGAGAGAAAAAACGTCTCATTCAAGATCCTTTTCCTAATTAACATAAACTCCCACTAGATCATGCAGAGCAAAAAAAAAAAATGTATTCAAAATATTTTCATTTAATATGTACAATACTTAAAAAACACACTTTCTAAAAAAGCATATATTTGACCATCACATTTCAATTTCACATAGTTAAAAACCATACAATTTAAAAACCATACAATTAATCTCATCAATACAGAACATGAGATTTAAATAAAACTTCTACCACAAAAACCCTAATATGTAGGGAAAGAACAAAAATAGACAATACACTTTGTCTTCTAATATCACATGTCCCTAGGAATAGTTTCTACAAGATTAGCCTGGATACATAGACTGTAGTTAGTATCTGCAGGTCCAACTTGTCCTCAGGATAATGTACAGAAATGCGTCGACGCGTTTCGATGGATGTCTGGTTATTCCATCTTTATCAAGACAATAAAATCTGTTCACTTTTCTTTGTGGTATTTTTAATTATTGTATCCTGCATAGTAAATATATGAGAGTTATGTTAAAACTTTGAAATCGTAGTACTACATCACCATTTGTAATAACATGTTGCTAACATATAGCTAATACAACAAAAAAACTCCTGTTCAACATATCACCATTTATATTACAACCAGATTTCATATCTTACAATGATTCCGTTACTGTCACAGTAATATAGTGTGTTACACCAGTTTCATAATATATTTTCACCAGATGTTAATCATGTATATGAGCATACCCTCAGGGTATTACACCCTAACGCCTTCTGCGTCCTATATTTCTATCTAATCCAACCTTCAACGCTCTTGGTTCCACTACCATTAAAAAGCATCCTTACATTATTGCGTTTGGAGATTTTTATTACTCTTAACCCCCATCCGCTGTACCTTACCAGCAGGAGGGCAAGGTCCAACCTGGCATAATATACCGTTATATCAACTCACATCTTTTACTGTGTTGTGCTCTATCCTACAACATCCCTCTCTATCAATGAGTTTGTTTTTCACGGGGCATTCTCACCTTAGTTACACAGTGAATCCAAGCACTTGTTTATATTCTTCTTGAATTCGAACACTGGTTAGTTTCTACCAACCCTAAAAAAAGAAACATATCCTAATATTGTTTGTCTCTTTCTAGAGTGGAACATGCCCGTTTCTTATTTACACTATGCACGTTACGTTAGCATTAGTGCTATATTTTTTATCCTTATAATTTTCTTATTCTAATGTGAACTGTACCCGCTCCTTATTTACACTATGCACATTATAACCGCATTAGTATATTTTTTTGTGTTGTACCTTTATGAGCGGGATAAAATCACCACCGTTTCGCGAGCTTTCCCAACTCTCCGAATTCCATATGTTCTATAAGAGTTAAACCAAGGTCCCCGGTGTTCTATTTTGCACATCCAGATCCTAATTCCACGGAGTGGGGGCTTCAGAATATACACCTCCTCACCTCCCGTTACGCTAACGTCGCGTTCTAAAAGAGAAGAGCCACCCTTTTCAATTACGGTATACACTGCTTTTGTAGCAAAAATAAGATTTATTAAATCGGTTACTAATCACCCCCATCCTGCAAAGAGCGGCTTCCTTTCTCACCTAGTTAGCTCGTGGATTCCCCATCCTGCTTCGTCCTTTCCCAAAATAGAAATGAAGAACCGCTGGGTTACCTTCATTTAAATATCATCTCGCGATATCTCATTGGTTACCCCAGCTACATTGGCAAGCGCACGTTGCTTGTGCTGATCTGCCCTCCATGTCCCTGAGGGAAAACCTTCACTTCGTGGATTGAATACCCAACTTTATTTGTGTATTTAAATGCCACTGATCTCGATGCATTGTCATAGATTATGTTACGCGTTGTTATATCTAACCCAGATATGCCCAATAATTTTCATGACCTCCCAACATTTGACTCACAGAGGATCTAAAGACCAGTTTTTATTTCAAAATATCAGAGCTGCTGGTAATTACCATAAAGCTCGACTACCCTCTCTCATTACGTTCTTGCTGCAGCACTATTGTATTATATATGTATCCATTCGCCAACAGTTCGCTGCAGAAATACTCATTGTGGGTGATCTAATCACTATATTATTTATTGATTGGCCACTATTTTCATCCAGTCTTCTCGTGTATTCAGTCCTTCCTCTATTGTATTCAAATAACACATGAACCATTGTTCGCATGTTTTTCTTCTATTGTCTATGTCTCCTCCCCTTCTGTCCATGCCAATTTTTTCTAAAATGAACCATTTGATTTGATCACAGTCATAGTTTAGTTCAGAAAAGTGATCAGAGAGGGGGGCATTGACTTTTCTTGTTCTTATAGCTGACTTATGTTCGAGTAACCGGACACGTAGCTCCCTGCTGGTTTCCCCTACGTAACCTAGTCCACACGGACAGGTCAGTAGGTAGATAATGTTCTTACTCCTGCAGTTATTCAGGGTTAATGCCATAATAGTCTTACCTGCAAACTTAATGCTTTTACCTTCAATGCAATGGGGGCATATGGAGCATGTTCCACATTTATAGTTACCCATTGCCCTCTGGCCACCTATTGTTCTTTGGCCTTCAGATTCTGTCCTGTATGTACTCACTAGAGAATTCCAAATCGTCTTGTTCCGTCTATAGGAAAAGAGCGGTTTCTGAAGTTGAACTCTGGCACCATGGTTTAGAATCTTCCAATTTCTATTTACTATATTCTTAATCATGTTGCTAGTATTGGAAAAATTGCTAACAAATACAATTCTCTCTACTCCTTTCTCTTTCCTCTCTTTATTCATGTCCAATAGGTAGTCCCGGTCATAAAATCGTGCCCTCTTTAAGGATTGTTTTATCAATTGCTTCGGATATCCTCTATCCTGTAATTTTTTGGACATAATATTGGCATGAAAATAGAAATCAATAGGGATGTACAATTGCGTCTCACCCTTAGAAATTCCCCAAAGGGAATATTATCTTTTTGTGATCTCGGATGATTACTATTATACATAAGAAGAGTATTCTTATCTGTTGGTTTGGAATATAGCTCCACTTGTAACTGATCTTCGGTACATTTTAACCTGATATCAAGGAACTCTACACTTGAATCACTATAATGGGCTGTGAATTTCAAATTACTGTCCCCTAGGTTAAGCCATTCAATGAATGATTCTAGCTCACTGCTGGCACCATTCCAGACAAAGATGATATCGTCAATGAAACGGTGCCAGCAGGAAACATTTTCATAGTAAGGTGCCAGCTCGTTGTAGATATGTCTATTCTCAAAATTACTTACGTACAAGCAGGCCAGACTGGGGGCACAGGTAGCCCCCATGCTGGTCCCCTTGATCTGTTTGTATAATTCATTCTTGAACAGAAATTTTTTATTTTTCAGGACCATTGTAATACATGCCACTATAAAATCCTTATTCCCACCATTGAGTTCCTCTTGTTCTAAAATTGATGAAATTACTTCAGTGGTGTCATCCTGAGGGATGTTGGTGTACAGAGCTTCAATATCGAGGGTGACCAAAAATTGGGTCACCCTATTAAAGCTCTGTCCCTCAAAAATTGATATGGCATGTGCTGTGTCCTTTAGATATGATCTTTGTTTCTGCACCAGCGGTTTTAAAAAGAAGTCTGCGTATTTGCTAAGTGGCTCTAGCATGGAATTAATATTACTTACAATGGGGCGCATAGGGGGGTCTGATACGTTCTTATGTATCTTGGGTAATCCGTAAATTGCCGGAATTACAGGATGCTGGTTTAATAAAAATTTATATTCACTTTCACAGATCCAGCCTTGTTCTTTGCCCAGATTCAATAACTGTGCAACTTCACTTTTAAGGTAATTGATGGCAGTGGTACTAATACATTTATAGTGCTCTTTAACATTCAATAATTTTCTCATTCTTTTATCATAGTCAATAGAGTCTAGAACCACCACTCCCCCGCCCTTATCGGCTGGTTTAATCGTGATTTGTTCACAGTCTTGTAATGATTTCAAAGCTTTCCTGTGACCTAATGAAAGATTATTGTTATGATTAGAATTATTTCCTACCATGTTTTTTATTTCAATATCTACAATCCTTTCAAAAAGTTCTACATTTTTATCTATTTGGCCTAGACTCGGTGTGAATGTAGATTTTGGTTTGAAACCAGTTATATTCGGTGCGGGTTCATATGTTTTGTCCTCAAAGAATTTCTTTAATCTTATTTTCCTAAAAAAACTTTTTAAGTCATTCTCTATTGCAAACTTATTCGGAGGGGCTGTCGGAGCAAAACTAAAGCCCTTCTTCAGGACCTCTATTTCATGCTGGGTTAAAATCTTCTGGGATAGATTTATAATTGGTAATTCATCTACCTCCAATACCTCTTGTTCCTGGTTGCTAAGTATTCCTGAGCTCCATGGCTCTGAGGTGGAGGGTTCCTCATGGATTCCTCCCTGCCGTAATTCTTGAATGGCCTCTGACCCCGATTTTGGCGTCTGCCAAAAAAAGGCTCTCGTTCGAAACTAGGTACTGCTCTACTTGTCTGATTGGTGTCCTGTTCTTCCTCGCTATTCGAGCCGGATGTTTCTGAAAACGTGATGCGTCTATTTCCCCCTCTTGAGTAGATTGGTCTCTGGTATTGGGGTCTTTCCCTCTGGTCTCTCATCCCACTATAGTAATCTTTACTCAGGTATGGATAGACCCCCTCTGAGCAAAATCTTTCAACATCTTTTCTAAGTTTCTTCATTTTTTTGTTAGTGAGATATTCTCTATATCCATTGGACTCCACCTCTAATTCTTCCAGCTTCTTCTTTGCCTCCTCTACGGCTGAGTTTTGTTTAAAAAGAGCCTCCAATTCTTCAATCTGTTTTCGTTCTATCACCATAAGTTCTTGGGCTGTCTCAATAATTAAAATAAGCCAGTCTCTACTACACCGATTGGATAGATGGGTCCAAATTTCCAAGAACTTTCTATTTTCTATGAACAACCCTGGTTCGTTTCTCACTTGTAAACCTATGGGGATTACTCCCGCCTTAAGATATTCAATTAAAAATTCGGCATGCAATTCTGTCCGAATAACTTTCTTTTTCAAATTTAAAATCTTAATTATTTGCTCATGGCTAGTATTGCTCATCACATTAGTATTCCCCTTGCGTGGATTTTGGTTTATCAGTCGGTTAAACTGATCTTCGGTAAATCCGAAGGTTTTAAAATTGTCCATGATTGTCACTAATGAGTCTAGGCTATTGTTCTAGATAGTTCTGGAAAAATCCAGAAAAAACCTCTCCAACCCGAAGGTTGTGCAAGTAATGTATATAAAAGAGAGAGACCCCTTTTCACATACCAAGGGAATGGAGTACTGCAAATACTAAAAAACAACTTGTTCCTTGGTGCACTCAATTAAACAAACATCCTATACATAACAAGATTAATATCTCGCACAAAACACATAAATAAACCCCCTCTTATTCCTTTTTGTCCCCAAAACACAGGGGAGAGAAAAACGTCTAATTCAGGATCCTTTTCCTAATTAACATAAACTCCCACTAGATCATGCAGAGCAAAAAAAAAAAAATGTATTCAAAATATTTTCATTTAATATGTACAATACTTACAAAAAAAAACACTTTCTAAAAAAAGCATATATTTGACCATCACATTTCAATTTCACATAGTTAAAAACCATTCAATTTAAAAACCATACAATTAATCTCATCAATACAGAACAAGTGGAGCTATATTCCAAACCAACAGATAAGAATACTCTTCTTCTGTAAAATAGTAATCATCCGAGATCACAAAAAGATAATATTCCCTTTGGGAAATTTCTAAGGTTGAGACGCAATTGTACATCCCTTAATGATTTCTATTTTCATGCCAATATTATGTCTAAAAAACTACAGGATAGAGGATATCCGAAGCAATTGATAAAACAATCCTTAAAGAGGGCACGATTTTATGACTGGGACTACCTATTGGACATGAATAAAGAGAGGAAAGAGAAAGGAGTAGAGAGAATTGTATTTGTTAGCAATTTCTTCCAATACTAGCAACATGATTAAGAATATAGTAAATAGAAATTGGAAGATTCTAAACCATGGTGCCAGAGTTCAACTTCAGAAACCGCTCTTTTCCTATAGACGGAACAAGACGATTAGGAATTCTCTAGTGAGTACATACAGGACAGAATCTGAAGGCCAAAGAACAATAGGTGGCCAGAGGGCAATGGGTAACTATAAATGTGGAACATGCTCCATATGCCCCCATTGCATTGAAGGTAAAAGCATTAAGTTCGCAGGTAAGACTATTATGGCATTAACCCTGAATAACTGCAGGAGTAAGAACATTATCTACCTACTGACCTGTCCGTGTGGACTAGGTTACGTAGGGGAAACCAGCAGGGAGCTACGTGTCCGGTTACTCGAACATAAGTCAGCTATAAGAACAAGAAAAGTCAATGCCCCCTCTCTGATCACTTTTCTGAACTAAACTATGACTGTGATCAAATCAAATGGTTCATTTTAGAAAAATTGGCATGGACAGAAGGGAGGAGACATAGACAATAGAAGAAAAACATGCGAACAATGGTTCATGTGTTACTTGAATACAATAGAGGAAGGACTGAATACACGAGAAGACTGGATGAAAATAGTGGCCAATCAATAAATAATATGGCGATTAGATCACCCACAATGAGTATTTCTGCAGCGAACTGTTGGCGAATGGATACATATATAATACAATAGTGCTGCAGCAAGAACGTAATGAGAGAGGGTAGTCGAGCTTTATGGTAATTACCAGCAGCTCTGATATTTTGAAATAGAAACTGGTCTTTAGATCCTCTGTGAGTCAAATGTTGGGAGGTCATGAAAATTATTGGGCATATCTGGGTTAGATATAACAACGCGTAACATAATCTATGACAATGCATCGAGATCAGTGGCATTTAAATACACAAATAAAGTTGGGTATTCAATCCACGAAGTGAAGGTTTTCCCTCAGGGACATGGAGGGCAGATCAGCACAAGCAACGTGCGCTTGCCAATGTAGCTGGGGTAACCAATGAGATATCGTGAGATGATATTTAAATGAAGGTAACCCAGCGGTTCTTCATTTCTATTTTGGGAAAGGACGAAGCAGGATGGGGAATCCACGAGCTAACTAGGTGAGAAAGGAAGCCGCTCTTTGCAGGATGGGGGTGATTAGTAACCGATTTAATAAATCTTATTTTTGCTACAAAAGCAGTGTATACCGTAATTGAAAAGGGTGGCTCTTCTCTTTTAGAACGCGACGTTAGCGTAACGGGAGGTGAGGAGGTGTATATTCTGAAGCCCCCACTCCGTGGAATTAGGATCTGGATGTGCAAAATAGAACACCGGGGACCTTGGTTTAACTCTTATAGAACATATGGAATTCGGAGAGTTGGGAAAGCTCGCGAAACGGTGGTGATTTTATCCCGCTCATAAAGGTACGACACAAAAAAATATACTAATGTGGTTATAATGTGCATAGTGTAAATAAGGAGCGGGTACAGTTCACATTAGAATAAGAAAATTACAAGGATAAAAAATATAGCACTAATGCTAACGTAACGTGCATAGTGTAAATAAGTAACGGGCATGTTCCACTCTAGAAAGAGACAAACAATATTAGGATATGTTTCTTTTTTAGGGTTGGTAGAAACTAACCAGTGTTCGAATTCAAGAAGAATATAAACAAGTGCTTGGATTCACTGTGTAACTAAGGTGAGAATGCCCCGTGAAAAATAAACTCATTGATAGAGAGGGATGTTGTAGGATAGAGCACAACACAGTAAAAGATGTGAGTTGATATAACGGTATATTATGCCAGGTTGGACCTTGCCCTCCTGCTGGTAAGGTACAGCGGATGGGGGTTAAGAGTAATAAAATCTCCAAACGCAATAATGTAAGGATGCTTTTTAATGGTAGTGGAACCAAGAGCGTTGAAGGTTGGATTAGATAGAAATATAGGACGCAGAAGGCGTTAGAGTGTAATCCCCTGAGGGTATGCTCATATACATGATTAACATCTGGTGAAAATATATTATGAAACTGGTGTAACACACTATATTACTGTGACAGTAACGGAATCATTGTAAGATATGAAATCTGGTTGTAATATAAATGGTGATATGTTGAACAGGAGTTTTTTTTGTTGTATTAAATATATGTTAGCAACATGTTATTACAAATGGTGATGTAGTACTACGATTTCAAAGTTTTAACATAACTCTCATATATTTACTAGGCAGGATACAATAATTAAAAATACCACAAAGAAAAGTGAACAGATTTTATTGTCTTGATAAAGATGGAATAACCAGACATCCATCGAAACGCGTCGACGCATTTCTGTACATTATCCTGAGGACAAGTTGGACCTGCAGATACTAACTACAGTCTATGTATCCAGGCTAATCTTGTAGAAACTATTCCTAGGGACATGTGATATTAGAAGACAAAGTGTATTGTCTATTTTTGTTCTTTCCCTACATATTAGGGTTTTTGTGGTAGAAGTTTTATTTAAATTTCATGTTCTGTATTGATGAGATTAATTGTATGGTTTTAAAATTGTATGGTTTTAAAATTGTATGGTTTTTAACTATGTGAAATTGAAATGTGATGGTCAAATATATGCTTTTTTAGAAAGTGTGTTTTTTTAAGTATTGTACATATTAAATGAAAATATTTTGAATAAATTTTTTATTTTTTTTGCTCTGCATGATCTAGTGGGAGTTTATGTTAATTAGGAAAAGGATCTTGAATGACACGTTTTTTCTCTCCCCTGTGTTTTGGAGACAAAAAGGAATAAGAGGGGGTTTATTTACGTGTTTTGTGCGAGATATTAATCTTGTTATAGGATGTTTGTTTAATTGAGTGCACCAAGGGACAAGTTGTTTTTTAGTCAGGAATATAAGTACAGCACTGTTGAACTTTCAATAATTTGCAGACTCCTCCGGCTTTTGCTAGCAGCACATCTAGGGCAAGACGGTTTTGCAAAACCATAGCCCTTATCGAAACCATCTCCCCATCTACAAGTAATAAAATCTGAGCTGTATTTATTGAGAGCTTATCCACTAATGTTGCCAGCTTTCAGATTTTCAAATCATTCAGAATCACACCCATACTCGGTATCATAGCCCCAAATATGTCTCCAATCACTTCTCCTGCACTCACACCACGTTTTCCTCTGTGAGGTCTTTTTCTTTCTAGGGGCCATAAATCATTCACATGAAAAATCTTGGTAAATACCACAGCCAAATAACAAGTGCCATACCAATTTTTGGGCAACTTCACATAGGCATTCTTTCCACACACAAAATACACATTGGGCACTATTGTTATTTTGTCCAATAATGCTTTTCTAATTGATTCTTCGATCAAGAAGACGTGCTCACAATTACTTTCACCCACAAATATCTTATCGTAGTATGTGGTCGGATGTCTAATACACAACTTCCCCTTCTGCTGGAAATCTAATGCTATGGGTCCAAAACTCCCCTTTGCTTTATGATCTAATTCTTCTTTAGTCCATGGGGTAATCTTGTGCTTTGGATCTGGTCTAAGTAGAGTCTGTCTATGCCGATCTTCTATCTGATCTATAAATTTCTTTTCAATGTCAGTTAACATACAGGTTAAATTGTGTCTATGGGCATAGGACGTATCTAAAGTAATGGTAGGCACGAAATACTTTGACATTCGCTCTACTTCCTTATAATAATCATATTTATTCATGTATTTAAGAACGGGGACTTCCGAGAGTACCACATCATAATTTGAGAAATAGTACTCGAAGTGTGCCTTGCTATAAAACATGCTCAACAACACACTACATGTAATGCCATAGGTCAAAGGCAAATGATGGTATCGAATGCCTTCTTCTAGTGAGGCTGGTAATTGCATACACACATAGCAATCCTTCGCTTCCATGGTATCCACATACTCATACAATAATCGAGCATACGCATTCAAAGTAAAATCACCCTTTGACAAATCAACATGTAATCTACGACTGGTTTCCTTAATCATTTCTAGATCCCTTGCGGATGCATCCTCATCTATCTCAGAGATTGGTTTAGTGAGTGTTGCCTGTACCCTATTCTGTCCGACATCCTGAGATCCAACTAGAGATGCAACGATCACCACAGTTATAACAATAAGCACCACTACAATGAGGGTGCCAATGATGCACTTCTGTTTGCGTGTTGATTTTTCGGACACCATGGTTTCTATTGATCCGTTCCGAAGCACAAAAGGGAAAACACAGTCTCTTTCTGTTTTCTTTGTTTTAACAATGCCTTTATCACTTCTCTCCTCCCATGCAATTAATGTCAAAGTTCCTTCGATTGATACTAAACCTATTGAAGAGATGTAGTCAGCCCTATTCCTCACTCCATCATCTACTAGAAAGTTCCTAATTTTAAATCTTCTTAAACTGGGGTCTAAGTTATCTTCTTTCTAAGGCCTAATGCTTTCTTTGGTTATAATTCAAGCTTCATCGTTAATGATATTTGATCCAAGTATTTCGAGGACAAGTTGCAGAATCTCCGCACGAATTTCTCCTAATTCTTGCGCGGTGAGCTGTCGGCCAAATGAAGGGAAGACAACCTGATTGAGGATCAGGTAACGCAATCCACTCAGCCTTGGAGGATTTGGAACTTGCAGAGTTAGTGTTCCAAACGCTTCTACGCCTGGGACCAGCAACTGTATTTCAATCGAGAGGGTGTCCCCTCCGAAGCTCACCGTACCAGCTCCCAACCTCCCGGACTTCGCTGGGCTCTGCATCTGCAGCCAGGTACGTCCACTCAGGAGATGCGTGTCTTTGAGACGCTATTCTTTCTCTTCTGGAGCGTCTCAGACCATCCGGTCTTTCTTCAGCGTCACTTTGATCTGATTCAGATGTTTAAGGAATCGGAGCGAGATTTTTCTCGGATGCAAGCCTTATATTCAGCCTTTCTTTTCTTGCTGGCCACTTTTCCGCTCTGGCATCTGCTCTCCTCTCTTCCTCTTGATCTGATCCTTCTGCAATAGACCGCGCACCTTGATCTGGTGCAAAGTTCACATCTGCAATATCATCTATTTCAGGATCTTGGCTCAATTCAGGAGTACTCAGCTCTCGTCTCTCGTGCTCACTTGGCTGTTCCGTTTCATCCGAAACTCTTACAGCTGGGCCTGTGCCTTCGTCGTTGTCTGTGGCAGGTACACACACGCTTCTCGGAACCAGGGGACTCTCCTCCTCCGCAGGCGCTTGAACTCGGCGAGTGTGGGAAGCGTGTATCCAGTTCGACAATCCTCCATACTTCACAGCGGTACTTGTGACCAATATCACCTGATATGGTCCTCGCCAGCGAGCATCAAGACAACTTTTCCTCACGTGCTTGCGAACTAGTACCCAATCACCTGGATTAAGATCATGCAGCAGGTCTCTCGAGGTGGATGCAGTCGCAGCCTCGACCTGGTGGGATACAGAAGTAACCACATCAGCCAGTCCCTTACAATAATCCAACACTAAATCATCAGTGATGTTTATCAATGCTGTAGCTGGCACCATAGGCAAACGCATAGCTCTTCCGGTCAAAATTTTGTGGGGAGAAAGCCCTGTTCTCCTATCAAGGGTGCTACGCAGACTCATGAGCACCAGAGGCAGCGCATCTGGCCATTTCAATGAAGTTGACGAACACACCTTTGCCACTCTTGACTTGATGGTGCCATTAACCTGCTCTACAAGACCTGAAGCCTCCGGCCTGTAGCTACAATGCAGTCTCTGATCAATGTTCAAAGCAGAGCACAACAATTTCATGATTTCACTGTGGAAATGGGTTCCTCTATCTGTCTCCACTGATGTCGGAAATCCATATCTCGGGATCAATTCTCTTAACAACAACTTGGCTACTGTGAGACTGTCACATCGTCTAGTTGGATATGCTTCCACCCAACGCGAAAAGATACACACCACCACCAAAACGTATCTTAACCTATTGCACCTCGGCATCTCGATAAAGTCCAATTGTATCCTATTGAAGGGACCTCCAGATCTTCCAATGTGACTCACTGCAACCACAGTTCTCTTTCCAACATTCATTTGTTGACAAGTAACACACCTGTGACATACCGCTTCAGCCCACACACGATAGCATGGATTAAACCACGTCTGCCTAAACACTCGCGCCATAGCATCTCTTCCCAGATGAACTGCTCCATGGATTTGCCTTGCCATTCGGCTCAGTAGACAATTGGGTAATACTGCTCTCTCATCTGTGGACCCCCAAATGCCATCGTCTCTTTTTGTGCAAACTGCTCTGACCCATGAAGCAGCTTCCTCTTCTGGGACTTCATCCTGCAACCGCTACACCTCATCCCAAGTATCGGCTATAGCTAACATCATGCTGAGCTCGGTCTCTTCTGTGCTCTCGCCTATATATTCTCCATTGAAAATATAAGCATGTTCAGAGCAAAATCGTGCTACTTCATCTGCATAATTGTTGCTCTTAGTGACAAAGTCTTCTCCTTTTCCATGAGCTGCACATTTAACGACTGCTATCTCTTTGGGCTTCTGCAAAGCTTCCAATAGTTGGCGCACATACTCGCCGTTACGTATAGGACGTTAGATACCCCCTCTGTGACCATAACTGCCCAAAGTCATGAACTACACCAAATCTGTATTGACTGTCTGTATACACAGTCACTCGAATATCAGCTGCAATGATACAGGCAAGTGTCAAAGCGACAATTTCGGCCACCTGAGCAGAGAATACTCTATTTAAACAGGCAGCTTCCACTACGCTGCTCTCAAATACCCTTCATTGTCTCTTAAACATTAACCATCAACAAAAAGGATCAAATCAGATTGGGGCAAAGGTTCATCGACAATGTCAGGTCTGGGTTTGGTAGATAGGTCAGTAACATCTAGGCAGTCATGCTCTTCACAATCCTCATCTCCTTCCTCTTCCGGAACAGGTAACAATGTAGCAGGGTTCAGGGTGGTACAACGTCTCAGGGTAACATTTTCAGCGGCCAAGATAACCTGCTCATACTTGGTAATTCTGTTGTTGGTCAGATACTGTGTTTTCGTTCTTGTCATCAACAATTCTACGGAATGGGGCACATAAACAATGAGCGGATAACCCATCACTATGCTTTCACATCTTTCAATGCTGACACCGGTTGCAGCAACGGATTTCAGACATCCAGGCAACGCAGAAGCTACAGGATCTAATGTAGCTGAGAAGTAAGCTACTGGTCTACGGGCACCCCCATGTGTCTGTACAAGGACTGCTAACGCACATCCCTCCTTTTCACAGCAAAAGAGCGAAAACGCTTTGTTATAATCCAGCATTCCGAGAGCTGGAGCACGACAGATACTTTCCTTCAGCTCACGGAAGGCTTTCAAGCACTCGTCATCCCATGGTACCGGATCACTAACATCCTTTCGAGTCAGTTTCAACAGAGGCTTTGCTTGCAAGGAAAAATTTGGGATCCACTGTCGACAATAGCCGACCATTCCCAAAAACATGCAGACTTCTTTTTGTGTTTTCGGAGTTCCCATTTGCAGAATCGTTTCTATGCGATCTGGTGACACCCTTCGTTTTCCTTTCTCAATCCGGTGACCTAGGTACTGAACTTCACACAAACAATACTGCAATTTGTTTGGAGACACTTTGTGTCCATTCTCTGCCAAATGATTCAGCAACACCACAGTGTCAATCCTGCAAGCATCCTCAGTCTCTGAGGCGACCAAAAGGTCGTCTATATATTGCACTAAGACTGAGTTTTGGGGCATCACCAGTCCTTCAAGATTCTTTTTCAGACTTTGACTAAAAATGGAGGGGCTTTCTGTATACCCCTGAGGAATTCTTTCCCATGTTAACACACGATCGTCCATCCTAAACGCAAATAAAAACTGACTTTCTTCATGCAATGGTATGGAGAAAAATGCATGACACAAATCTATCACTGTAAACCATTCTGCTTTGCATGGTATCTGGAATAGAATAATAGCTGGATTCGGTACCACAGGACAACATGGGATCACAATTTCATTAACCCGACGCAGATCCTGCACTATTCTGTACTTGCCACTTGGCTTCTGCAGTCCCATGATAGGTGAGTTGCAGGGACTTCCTCTTATCTCCTTAAGAATACATTGGGCAATCATAGTCTCAATCACAGGCCTTATTCTGGCCACAGTTTCTGGAGTCAATTTATATTGTGGCGTTCGTGGGAATTCAGCATTGGGTTTGACCTGTATCTTAACTGGCTCAACCCCTCTCATCAGACCTACATCCTCGCCCGTAAAATCCCACACTTTCGGATCAACTGAGTCTCTCAAGTCATGTGGCAATTCTGCTATTGTGAGCACCACAAACATTTCTGCACACAGACTCATGTTAGCCATTTTAAAATCAGCATCATCATCATATGTTTGCAATTCCACACCTCTCGGAGTGCACGATATAGTACAATTGAGCTTGCACAGAAGGTCTCGTCCCAAAAGACAGACCGGACTTGAATTGCACACTACAAATTGGTGTTTATCCCGAAATGGTCCTATTCTCACGGGTAATTCGTTTGTCAATGGATTGGTCATTTTCTGATTACTAACCCCCACTACTTGAATCGATTGTCCCGAAAGAGTTAAATTTGGGACTACTTCAGTTCTCACCGTGGAGCGAGCAGCTCCAGTGTCTAATAAGAAGGTAACAGGATATCCATTCACATCTGCCCACTCTGATCTACTTCTAGAATCGCATCTAAGGTGCATTCCTCGTGCACCCCCCTCTGACACTTTTGTAAATCTTGATTTTGATCAAATCTATCTTGTATTTCAAAATAAGGCATCTGATGGTATAACTGATTATGCATGGGTATCCTAGGAGGTTGAGGTACTTGCACTTGCGGCTCATATCCTCCTCCATACATAGACCTGGGTCTTGTCACAGTATTGACAGTCTCGGACAGCTGTCCCTCTCCTTCCATCTGTATCTGATTTGCTGGATTCAATCTACACTCGCGCTTCCAATGCCCGATTTTGTGACAATAGTGGCAGGCAGTGACCCTTTTCTGTTGGGCCACCCATTCACTTGCACCTGGATCCATTCCTCTTCCTCTTCCCTGACCAGGTTGGGTCACCATCTGTTGTCCCATTCCACTTCCACCTCCTCTACCTCTACCTATCGCTCCTCCAATCCCTTGCGTCATATCAGCGTTTCTCAACTGCACCAACATCAACTTGTCCTTCAATTTCTACCGTGTCGACTCCACTTGATCACTGCAATATTTAGCATAACGCAGAATCTCGTCCACCGACTTATTCTGCCAACATATTAAGTGATGCTGTATCATCAAACTAATATCAGATTTCAGTCCCAACACAAACTTCGAGACAAATTGTCCCATATCTTTCTGTTCAATTGTTTCCAATCCACTATGCTGCTTAAAAGCTAACAACAATCTTTCGTAATAATCATGTACTGATTCCTTAGAGTCTTGAGTGGTGCGATCAATCTTCAACCAATCAACAATCTGAGGAGCTACCTTCGATTGCAACCATGTAATCACTTGCTCGTATTTTCTCATTACATCAGGTGAAGGACCATGAGTCAATGAATCTCTAGGTGGCTCTGCAGTAGGCCACTCAATGGCAATCTTACATGCCGCCCACAAATCCGCCGGCATTACTAAATCAAACAAGGTGTTTAAATCAATCCACAATACTTTCGAAATCTTTACAAACCGATCTATTTGCTTGTACCACTCAGCAGGTTTTTCCCTCAGCCGAGGGAAATCATTTGTAAATGCTGCTAAATCACCCCTGCTCCATGGCACGTCTACATACCCTCCATTCTGTACCTCCCTGAGGGGGAAATTTCCTGCAGCTCCCGTCCCTCCACCCGGAGGCGGAGTATTTCCTATTCCAGTCTTGAAGCTTTTCTTTTTGGCCCATCTTTCTTTCCATCTGTCTAATTCTTTCCATGTCCGCATCCCTATCACTAGTTCTCTAATTTGTGCTTTTAATCCAATCGGTCGCTTCTCTTTCAAATCCTTATCTGTGTAATTTAATCTGCAAGAACCCTGTATCATCTTGGTCTTTGACAAATCAACCTCATACCTTTGTGCCAAAAGCAACAATGCATCATAAGCTCGTTTGGCCTTTCTTGTCATGTCCTTTGCTACGAACAGTAGTTTGCTCAAGTCATACGTCTCAATTCTGTTCAGAGGTAGATTACCTTCAATCACCTCGTCTAGTTCTGCCTTTAATCGTACCACATCTAGCATTGGCGCTTTTATTGCACTTTTTAACACTTTCTGAATTTCCTCGTTTCTTGTATCTTCCCTGTCACAACTTTGGGTTCTCTTAGGAACTGCACCCTCTTCTATCTTCGAAGCTGGGCGTCTATCTCTTTCCCAGCTTCGACTTCTCCAGTGGTCACCTGCACAAATAACCTGTGGCCCAAACAGTACTCTAGGCGCTTCTTGTCTCTTGCTTGTCTCTACCCTCGGCATCATTGACTCTCTCACTGGTTGAACCCACATTCGAAGGTCAGACCTAGAATTCGCTAGAGCTCCTGTCCGTCCTCGTTCTGACCCACTATCCCTTCTTGATGGATCAGCTATAGCTGGCAGTGGAGTACTAGATTCCACTGGCATCCGACTTAAACCTGTCCCACTCATTGCAAGGCTCCCTCCAGACATTGTCTCTTCCCCTTCACTTATTTGCTGTTGACTGTCATCGGTTCTTTCTCTAGGATTATATATCGGAACCACCGGTCCTATTGTGACTGGTACCGACAAAGCATCTGGTAACTGCATGTTTCCTGCAGGTTGTACTGGCTCAGGGTTTGGATACCTCATTCTTCCGGACCCTCCCGGAATGTGTACCATTGTAATCTTGCCTCTTACTCCTGCCGATTGTTCCTCTGAACCCAGTTGTCCCTCACCTAAAAGCTCTTCTGATGGGCGCAACCTCTCTGTCTCTGATCTAGAGTCGCACGGTGGAGGACGTTCCGCTAGCAATCTATCGAGGATGCTGTCATCTGTATCACTGTCCTCCTCTGTCGTCTTTTTCCCTTCAGCCCCCTCTTCTAACATACGAAATGGGTACAAGCGTTCTCCCTCTATGGTGTCTACTCTCCATCTTTTCAACTGGGCATCCCATCTAGCATCCTGATATGTCTTCATTGCTTTCCTCATTCTTCCTTGTGAAGCCTCTCTCCTTTTTGCTAGGAAAGCTCTCATCCATGCATCTAATGCCTCAAATTGTGTGGGTCTAGGGGGAGGTTTCAGTGCATTCATCACCCCCATAAGCTGGGTCAGCACTTCCATATGAAAAGACCCATAACGAGGGAAAGCCAATTCACCCTCTTTCTCTGTAATTTTATGCCAATTCTGAAGCCACACTATAGTATGAAGTCCTACATTCGTTGCCATGTAATGTGCCGGTGTGTCTTCTGGCGGAGCTTCTTCTCCTACCCGAGTCACTACCCCTGTGTCGCCTCTACACAAATCTCGCAATACCCTAAAGCATCTCATTGTAAAATCGATCAATTGCAAGCCCAAAATACGCTATTCCACTGCAAACGAACTTCCACCAATCCCAGCACGGCGTTACACCAAACAACCTATCACAGCGCGGCGCACCCTGACGTCACTTCTCACTCCTTGCAGCGGCTCACCCGCCTTTACAACTTCACCGCAAACTCGCTTACACACATTCTTACCACAAGTAACTGTATATCCAAAAGTTATTAAACCAAGTAACTGTTCCTACACAATTACAATAACTTACAGTCACATAAAACAAGTAATTGTCTGTCACTAAAGATCGATAGAACACTCTCACAAGAACATTCAGCCGTTGTGACCCCCGACCTGCGTTGGTCACTCAATCGCCATAGTCCACCCCCGGTACCTGAGGCTTTCTACCGCGACCTATTCCTCATTCACACAAAGTTCCCTAACACAAGTGGATCGTCGATAGCGCTTCACAACACCCACATTTGATCAGACAATTACAATACAAAACTATCCCGGGATCTTGGACTTCTCTTGAGTCCGCTCACCAAAACTTCCTGCTCCGCACGTGTCCGGACCAGTAAACCAAAAACCACATTCACTCAACATACATCCCAACTCCGCAAGACATCACACACTTACTCATCACCGCAATCTAACACCACAATTCCTTTCATACTCACGCCACCACTGTTTCCGCCGCACCATCAACGTCCGCCGGTCTCCGCCGTCTTCCACTCCACTTCAGGGCTCTTCGACCTTCAACCCTACCCCTGATTACTCCCCTCACCTTAGAGATAAACCACTTTAGAGGCAAACCATCCTCTGCTACCATTTGATTACGCTAAATTTGCACACCTAATGTTCCCTACTAAGTATAGCGTAAGCGATCAATCTTTTATTTACCTACTAAAAGTGGTTGAGGGGAGGAAACAACTAAGACAGATATCAGCAAAGTCGTCATGCCTGAAAAGACCACCAACTCCAAACAGTTTGAATATTTATTATAAGGCCAAAAACAATTGGATGTAAATACATCTCAATAGCAAAGTATAGAGGTACAGAAAAATTTATACAGAGCCAAGTTTACGAATATAAGTAATTCGGCCCAAAAGACAGATGATTATAAATTCCAAAATCACAACGCAACACAGAATAGATGCGATATTCAGTTCTCGGCTCATTGAAAGAAATCAAAATCTTTCCCTACACTGCTCTACATGAGGGCCCTTCCTGTCTCTCTTCTATCATTCCCCAACGGTGTCAGCACGTGTTGACTTCCTAAGAAGTACTCACGTCAAATGGGTCGTTTTAGCTTATGGCTATGGAGCTTGCTCTAAGATGCTCCTTCTCCTCCGAAAGCTAGCAGAAGTCTGGTCTCGCTGTCCCTGCGCATCATACAAAAGATGGGATTCAACCCACAATACGTCATTCTTCTTAAAACTTTCCATTGCACCTCTATGCAGTAGCTTTTTTTTTTCATGACACAAATTTAATTAGTGATATCTTCTTTCCAGTGGCCTTGGCTTTCAGACAGACCAGATACGCAAGGCATCCTCCCTTCTCGCTTCCCAGCCATCTTCAAAGACATTCCGGGTCTCTCCTTAACTCTGAAAATAACGATGTGTATTCTTTCACCTGCAGTAGGATGAGAACATTCTAATTTCGAACACAACAACATTTAATTATTTATTTCTCAAGAGCAAGGAGAATCGAAACTTATGACTTTGGGCCTATAATTCAGGCAACTTAAACTAACCACAATTACGGTGTATAGAAATAATATCCGACTGCACATTATGCATGAAGGAATCGTAATACATACAAAGTTCTACTTAAATGCGTTCACTAGTTTTCAACATCAAATGATTCAAATAAATGTTTCTTAATAGTCGTAAAACACTGCAAATAATACGAATACATGAGAGTGCGTTTAAACCATGAGTATAGTGCACTCATACAAAATAGAGTGCTATCAGCGCTCTATCAGAAGGTAAGAGACAATCGAGCCAGCACCAGTCAGAGCTCGGTCCTCAAACATCCAGTGACTTGGCATTTGTAAAGGACCGATATCCCGGAAGCTAATTCAGGCTACCCTTCAAGTATCACTCTTGAGTTGTCATCAGGCGAAGAGGCACCATGGTCTTTGCTCGTCGACGAGACAAATAAATCACCTGTAATATCTCATTCTTCAAAAGACCCAAGGGAGAACTAAGGGAGGAACCCACCTCCCCTACACACTCCTCCCATTTGCCAGTGAACAATGCTTGGGTGATCTTATCACCCCTTGCTCACACCCAAGCAGAAGACCCTGACAGTCTAGACAGAGCGAGGCCAAGCCCGATCACTGCTGACGGAGTCACTGAAGACAACTCCGCGACGACATCCGCCACCCAGAACTACTCAGGGCGAAGTGACCATCCGAGATACCATCTGAGAGACAACCCTGTACCCTCCACCCGTTTGTAAAACTTCCTCATGTGAAGACTCAATAGAACTGAGAGCTGTTCTTGAAAAAGGACACACTATCTATACCTGGTAAAGTGGTTGCAGCGTTTTTGTAGTGCTTACGACCCTGTTCTAAAAGTTTGGTTTGTTTGTTTTATTAAAGTTGGGGAGAAATGTAATGTAGCATACGCCTAAATATGCTTCAGGGGTGGTCTAGTTGTTTCAACCCACGTACGTGCAGTTTGGTTTAATCCAGCGCATTGGACGTGTTGTAAATAAAAGTGCATGGGGGGGTTGATGAGTCAGTCGCGCGCCCGCACGAGACTGAGAACACGTCTCTGTGTCCTGTATATTGTATATGCCACGTGTTGGCCTAGCATACCGGGCCCAACACCACAGGTCACTGAAATTATGTGACCGAGAAGGAACAAATTATGTGACCAGAAAAGGCTTATTATGTGACGTATCTTGTTAATATTCATAATTTTGAAATTTTTACACATATTAACACTAGGCAAATATTTCACATCGCTAATACCAGTTTAACATCCAAATACAGTCATAAGTAACGGAAAGGTGACCATTCAAACTTTGCATAGGGCTTCCACTGCGCTGAGACTCGACCCGCTGTAATTTTAGTTATGTTTGATCAGTCTGAGCCAGAAACAATTTTTTTTGTTAAAATCTGTAGCTTATGCAGCAGAGTATGGATTATCTGCAAATCCATAATTATGTGTGAAAAGCCATAACCGCAGAATCATATACTTTCTACGGCTCTGCTGTTAGCCTATGCATGTAGGTTTTTGATCAACATATCCTGCACAGATATTTGGCAAAAAGTGAAATATAACAAAAATTGCCTGGTTTACGCACTTGGTTACGAACAGACAGCATTTTAAGGTAGCAAAAGGTTTTAAGCATTGCTGTAAGTAGGCTGCCTGTAAAAGGCGGGGGGGGGTCTGTAAAGGTCGGTACGTTCATATAAATCGGAGTAAACTTTGGCACCTACCATGGAGGTTGAAGTATCACAATGATCACACCAGCATGACCTACAGATCTATTAAAAAGGCACATACCACAAAATATTTGTGTTTCAGAGGTTGTGCAACTCATCCAGTTCAAAAAAGTTAAGACTGACCCATATTCAGTCCAGTTTTCTTTGTGTTCTGGGTCTTGTAGTCATGGATAAAACTGTATTTATAAACGAGAGAGTGAGTACCTGAAAGCAAATTGGAAAAAACGCAATTGGATAACCTTCAATTAGTGTTTCTGTAAGTGGAAGCTGGACGGGGTGGAGAGATCCCCGTGATAATTATTTTCAGAGCACCTTTCCTGAGTCGATGTGCACAGAATTGTGCAATCCTCTGTTGTATGAAAGCACTCAGTCTTCCATGCTGCGATCAGTCCCAGGGGGCAGGCAAGTGATCCAGTAGATGCTGATTCACCCCTCATTAAGTCCTGCTGTGCTGCACAGCAAGCGACTCTTTCAAGAGCAGAACTTCAGTTTACATGTACATGCTTATCCGATCCTCTCTCAAAAACACAGGACTCCGGGACAATCCTTGAAAAATCGAGGCTGTCTGTGCAAATCCAGGGCATCTGGTCACCCTACTAAAGGAGCGGTGGCCTAAACTAATAATCAGTTACAAGAGATGTGGCCTCTTTAATCAAGGACATAGAATGGATCACTCTGGTCTCCATCTTCCCCCTGGTCTTTCCTCCTCCCCTACTGTTCTTCATTCTTCTCCTCCTCCTTGTCCTGTCCTCCTGTCCCAGCTCTCTCCTTTATCCTATTGACTTTCCTCCTTTTTTGCTCTTTTTTTATAGATCTTAGCCATTTGCTGTTCCTCCTTGTCCTGGCCACATTCCTGGTCCTCCTTTGGGCCCTAATCATCACCATTCTTGTCCTCGCAATGCTTCTAGGAATGGGTGCCTTGACCTTGACCCTCCTCTTAGCCAAGAACATCATACACCTCGTCTGCCTCTTGGCCCACTTCTTCCTTTTCATATTCTCAGCCTCCCGGTCCCTTAATGGTTTTGCTGGTCCTGCATCTCCTGGTCCATCTGGTCTTTGTCCTCCTCCATGTCCTAGTCCCTCTTACTTTGGTCCTTCCGCCTCCGCCCCCCAAGTGTCTTGGTCCTGACCCTCCTGGACTCAGTCCTAATGCACTTGCTCCTATTGGTCTTGGTCTTCTTCCAGTTCCTGGTCTTATTCTTGATCCCCTGTTTCTGGTCCTATTCCCGGACCTCTGAGGTATGGTCCTGTTCCTTATCCTCTTGCTCCTTCTGGTTCTGCCCCCTCACCCTGTCCTGTTTTTCCTGGTCCCACTCCTCCTTGCCCCCCTTGCCCTGTATTTCATGGCCCTACTCCTCCTTGGCTTCCTTGTTTCCTTCATCCTTGTACCACAGTACAATGGCCCTGGCCCTTGTTCTCTTGGCCATGTTTGTTGCCTCCGGATCCTGGTCCTTTTGATTTTCTGCCACTGATCCTGGTCTCCCTGGTCTTCAATTTCCGGTTATGGTCCTTCTCCGTGTTCTGCTCCAATTCTTGGCCTTCCTGGTGCGGGTCGTGTTCCTGCCCCTCCTAGCACTGGTCCTCCTGCCACTTGTCTTCTGGCCCTTTATTTTTGCTCGATTTGGTTCACCTTGTCTTTGTTCATCTGGGCCTGGTCCTTGTTCTCTTCATCTGTGTCCTCTCTATCCTGCTGGACCTTGCCCTCCTGTCCCGCTCCTCTTAATTATCCTTGTCCTTGTTTCTCCTGGTTGCCCTCTTGTTTCTTGTCTCCATAGTGGTCCTGGTCTTCACAGTATTTCTTTTCTCCTGCTGGATCTCGTTGCAGTTGGGGTAGTGACTGCTGAGTAAAGGCAGGTTGTGGTTCTGCCTATGGGGTAAAGGATGTTTCCCAGTGTAATTTGTTCGTAACAGATTTATGTTTCATGTAGGATTGCTCAGTGGGTTAACAATTGTATTGCAGAGATACTTGAGTCACAAGTTATAAGTCTGGAAAAAAGCAGAATGAGTAACACACCTGCTTCAAACAGGTCCTTATAACCTGCAGGGTACATAAGTTTGAAACCTCACAGGTTTTAACTCAGTTGTTCTTTATTTTCAAGTTGATAAAATAAATTATTTTGGGTTTTCTAAGCATTAAGTACCAAAAAAGTCTTTATTGTGTGTTACATAAATTCTTACAAGTGTATTTATGCAGATCAGTATACCAGACATTCACACAGAGCATGCATAGCCCTACATATCTTACATGCATACTGAACTTATGATTGAAGGTCTAAAAAAGCTTTCACATTTCAGTTTATCTCTTGGCAAATTGTGAAGTGAAGTCTCACCTGTTGGGCAGCCATTAGGCTGTGCTAAGTATGGTGATCTCCAGCTGCTCCAAGTAAGAACTTAACTCTGTCAAAGGGAGTTCATTAAAGGAGGCATTTGCATCCTCATTGCAGGTAAAGCAACACACACTGAATATGTACAGGCTCTGCTGCTGTCTTCCGTTGTCCACACATACTGCACTGACTGGACAAATCACTGGGGCAAGTACAGAGTGTGGCTCATGCTGAAGAATAAATGCCATATCTAGGAATCAATCAAGAACGAGCTCCCCGTGAACATCAGATGCTCCCCGACCCTGCACACGTTCAGGAAGGACCTCAAGACCTGGCTCTTCGACTGATCCGGAGCTGCTTCCCCCTCCCCCCTAGCGCCTTGGGACCCTCACGGGTGAGTAGCGCGCTTTATAAACCCCTGATTGATTGATTGATTGAAGATCCCATTTCTTTGTTTTAGTGTGTGGCTTTTATTCTGATGCACTGTACGTGTTAACCTGGCAGTGATTCGCCCCAAGGATTGACATCTGGCACTTAAGGCAACATGCTGTCCCTACAGTAGGCTTGGTAACCATCTGAGAATGATCACCTGAATTGGAACCTGTGACCTGTAGATCTATACACAGATGATGCCAGATCACTAAAGCAGGTACTTTAAGCATCTGCATGCTCTCACTGGATTAAAATAAATGACAAGCATTTTACATATAAAGCTCAGCAGTAGGTAAATTATTCCAGTGAGGTATGCTGCTTGCCTTCCTGGGATCTGACGTCATGCTGATTTCTTCTTCTCCACAAGCACTGTCCTCCTACTAGATCCCAAATCTCCACTACTGAAATTTCGTTATTCAAACTCACTTTATTTTTGTGCTTCCCAACCACTCCAAAATAATCACTTTCACCAAGTTGTGCAGTGACTTGAACATGTGAGTGAGGAGTTTGAACTGAGCACTTTTGTGTGTAGGGGGCCAGTGGAGCTCCCTGAGGCGTTGTGATGTGAGTTGTGCATGGGAGTCTGGCTGCAGAGTTCTGAATTGTTTGTAGTCTTCTGGTGAGTTGCTTGGTGATGCCAACATAGAGGGTGTTCCCACAGTCCAACGTGCTGTGGACGAGGTGTGAGTTACTTTTTTTTTTAAGGTGTTACGTAGCAGATCGTCCGCAGCATTTTCAGGGTGTGGAAATAGGATGCAGTGAAAGCGTTGGCTTGTTCAGTTGCTCTTGAGGCTCCTGGCGTGGGTGCTGGGCGTGGATGTGGGTCCAAGTTCAGCTGGCCACCCATTGGAGTTCCATAGTGAGTTGTTCTTGCAGAAGATCACCACTTCTGTCCTGTCGGTGTTGAGTTTGAGACAGTTGGCTTTCCATAGCAACTTCAGTCAAGCAGGCGGTGAATATTTTTCTTGTGTTGAGGGACTTGTCTGAGAGGAAGAGTATGAGTTGAGTGTCGTCAACATAGGAGAGGATATTGATGTGTGCGTGTATGATATTGACCTGAGAGATCATGTATGTATTGTAGATGGTGGGGCTTAAGGATGAACCTTGAGGCACTCCACAGATTCGTTTTTGGGGTTCTGAGGAGTAAGGTGCCAGGCAGACAGCTTGTGTTCTATCCATTAAGAAGGAGCAGATATAGCAGAGATTGAGTGCTTGGTTGCCAATCTCGTATAGGCGTCTGATGAGTATGGGGTGTGAGACTGTGTCAAATGCTGCAGAGAGGTCCAGGATGATGAGATCTGCCATGTTTCCTCTGTGTAGAATCATGCAGATGTCATCTGTGGCAAAGATGAGCACTGTTTCTGTACTTTGATTGGGCCTGAAGCCTACTGCATGGCGTCGAGGAGCTAGTCTTGGCTGAGGTAATTGGTGAGGCACTGGTTGATGAGCTTCTCTAAGACCTTTGCTGGGTATGATAGGAGGGAGATAGGTCTGTAGTTGGCGAGAGTGGCTGGGTCAGCAGATTGTTGCTTGAGCAGGGGAGTGACAGTGGCATGTTTCCAGGGGTCCAGGTGTGACTAGGTTGATGGAGGCGTTGAGGATGGGAGTTAGTGTTTCACTGATCGGTAGGAGTCTTTTGATGAAGGCGTGGTGGGGTAAAGGTCAGATGAGGCCCCCAATTGGATGTACTTCAATGTCATATTTTCATCAGTTGTGACAGTGGGCAACGTGGTCAGGGTTCAGTTTTCGACTGCAATGGGAAGTTGAGTTGCACGAATGACAGGGCCCAGTTGAGAGTTAAAGTTGCCGTACATGGGGGTGATTTTGTTACAGAAGAATGTGGAGAGGTGCACCACCAGACTGTCTTTTCCAATGACAAAAGACTGACCAAATTTCTTTACGTTTTGAATTCCTTTATTTTAATGACATCATAAACATGGGCTCCAGCCAACGCGTTTCATTCAATGGAGATTGAACTTCATCAGGACTTATGATTTATGTGGACAGTGGTAAACCAAAGTAGGGATGCGGTAGTTGATCCACAACTTTTTAGCGCAATGCGAACTGCGATGATATCCTAGTAGTCCGTAAGTAGGAAGTAATATCAAGCAAAGTCAGGCTGATCTACCATCTGGTCCTGTGATTAGACGCTGACGATTTTTACTCAAGGTACGAATGCCGGGCCCTTATCAGGGAGCCCAAGCATGACACATCGAAAGGACTTTGCTTGATATTATTCCCTACTTACGGAATACTAGGATATCGTCGCAGTTCGCATTGCGCTACAAAGTTGTGGATCAACTACCACATCCCTACTTTGGATTACCACTGTCCACATAAATCATAAACCCTGATGAAGTTCAATCTCCATAGAATGAAACGCGTTGGCTGGAGCCCATGTTTATGACGTCATTAAAATAAAGGAATTCAAAACGTAAAGAAATTTGGTCAGTCTTTTGTCATTGGAAAAGACAGTCTGGTGGTGCACCTCTCCCCATTTATCCAGTATCTGATCTGTCTTGCAGTTTGCACCCAACAGCGGCAGGTGCAGGAGTTGAATGTGCACACCCTTCTAAATCATCATACAAAATATTACTAAGAGGAACATAGCAGTGAGGTGCAGCTATCGTGATCCGCCGTTGGTCTGTTTTTGTTCTTGTTCCAGAGGTCTTGATGTTGCTGGAGGTGACTGGAGCCATTATGAAATCTTTGACAAGGGTGAAGATTTACTTGCTGCTAATTGTGCCGTTTTCAATGTGGTCTGCGAGAGCTGTGTGCTTGGTGTTCCGGATCTACTGGTGGTAGCCTCTTTGGGTGGATTTAAAGGTGTTTTTGTCTGCAGTGTCTTGGCTTGTTATCCAGGTCGTTCCAGTTGCTTGCAGTGATGTTTTGCCGGCCTGAGTTCCTCTGTGTACCAGCTAGTACATGTGGTAATTGTTATGTGGTTGGGCTCTTGCCATTCGTTTGCACTTGAGGGAAGCCAGGGTGTCTCACTCCACTAATGATCACAAGTAACTCCTATTAATTTAATCCACTACATAGAAACTGAAGTGAATGCTTGGGATTGTTTACTTGGGCACACAAGAATGATCCCAATAGCAAACAAATAACCAATAATACTGAACTAATCACTAACCTTGGTTACTGGGCAGTGTGCTGCCTGTCATAAATCTCTTCAATGCCTTTTCAGGCGTCCTAAGCACAATATAAATGCAATTAAAATTGAAGCAACACCCTATGTAGTGTGGAGGGAGCCAGTGTTGAATAGGATTTTGGCGGCGACCCTGAAGCCATCAGCAGTGGCCAAAGCAAGGAGGGAGTTGAATATGGAGATGAGGGCTTTCTGTGGCTTTGAATGTTTCAAGTAAATGCGACAAGGCTAGAAGAGTGTGGTCTGTTTAGAGAGGATGGGAATGACTATTACATACTGGAATTGAGATGTTATTGGGGGGGAGATAATTGGGTCAAGAATTTTGGCTAGTATTGAAATAAGGGCTGTGAAAGTGTCTTGGGTAGGACTGAGACCCAACCTCGTGCACATCCCCCTAACTACCACACACCCTCAAACTACAGAATACACATTCCAACTCATGCTTGTTAATGCTCATTCTGCAGTACTGTACAGACCAGACATTGCAGACCTTGTCACTTGTCACAAGCTTGATGCCCTCTTCATCACAGAAACTTGGTTCACCCTCACATCTTTGCACATCCAAGCGGTCCTTGCCAAAGGCTACATCATCCATAGTTTGAACTGCTCACAAAAGAATGGGAGGAGGCCTAGGTTTCATCTGTAAGTCCTCCTGATTCTGAGCACTGGGCAAGCAAGTAACACTGAACTTCATGGAGCTCATGACATGCCTTTTCCCACTCTCTGCAATGCTGATTGCCACCTTCCATCCTTGAATTCTTAGATCTCCTCACTACTGCATCTATCCAGTATGCCTACATCATCCTCTTGGGTGACTTCCACCTCCCAGACAACACAAACAATAAAACACATAAGGCATCATCCTTAACCTTATCGACACACTCAAGGCACTACAGCATGTCACACAACCAATATACTACAAAGGCCACGTCTTCAACCTTGTCTTCACAGCATCACTGATAATCAAATACATACACCCAAACTCCTAGATTGGACTGACCACTTCGCCATCCCTATCTCTCTGCTCAGCATCCTACAAACAAACAAAGAAGGCCAAATAAAAAGCTACTTAACCTTAAATAAAACTCCTTCTGGTACATACTCTATCTAAACAGAGATTCATCTCCTTTAGAATATTCCCAAGCACGAGTCTTCATCTGGAAGATTTAAAAGTGCATTCCTTCCGCGCATGAGTAGGTGGCGGTGTGCTGCTCCACGATGGCTTTGTTTCACCCCAGAAGTGATGAACAGAGCTGCATGTTAGCACCATCCCTGCACATTGACATCAGTTTCTTTCTTGATTCTGTCCACGCCCGTGGACTTGGAGACCAACAACAATTAGAGAAAACTTTGTGCAGATATCTAATGTGTGACCTTTTTAGATGGGGAAAAAGATCATTACACAGAACAGGCAGGTAGGAGGGCAGTGAGGAATCTACGATTAGAGTCAGAAAAAGCAATACCTAAGGTACGTAACTTGTTCTTCTGATAGATACTTCTAACTGCAGATTCCTCACCTTCAGAATAGATACCAAAGCAGTACCTGTCAGGGCAGTGGGTCTGAAAAATGGGCTCAGATCAAAAAGTCCTGCAGCACAGAACAAGCAAAATTCCTTTCCCATTTGACCTGGATGTCAGGGTAGTAGGGCTTCATAAACGTATACACTGATGCCCACATTGTGCTTGACAGATCAAGAACAGGCACTCCACATGCCTTTGCCCTGGTGGAATGGGCCTTCAGTTCTTCTGGAGGCTGCTTCTTGGCCAGTGCGTACCAGATCCTAATGCAGAGGACTATCCACCTTGACAAAGTTCTTTTGTGATCTTTCTTGCTTTTCTTTGCCACAGGGAACCCCACAAAAAGCCAATTGTCCACCCGATGATGTGAACGATGTAAAGGCTCAAGGCTTTCTTGGGGTCCAGCTGATGGCTCCTCCGCCTCTTGTGAGGTGGAGCAAAGAACGTTGGGACGGTGATGGATTGCTGAATGTGAAACGGAGTCACGATATTTGGCAAAAAAAGCAGCCCTGGTCCTCAACATCTTGTTTGTCTGGGAAAAAGGTGATGTAAGGCAGCTAAACCAAAAAAGCTTGAAGCTCACTGACAAGGTAAGCTGATGTTATCATGACAAGTAATACAGTCTTCAGAGTGAGGAGATATAGTTGACAGCTGTGCATCGGCTTGAAGGCAGTGCACAAGGGATTTGGGGAGAAATATGTCACACCTTTTTATATACCTTATCACAACAGGTGATTTAAACAAAGACGGCTAGTCTAGCAAACGCAAAAAGGCCAAGAGGGCCAACAAATAAGGTTTTAATGTGTCCATTGCAAGTCCTTGCTAGGCCAGAGATAAAACAAACAACATGACATCCAACAATTTGGCCTGTAAGGCGTCAGGATTACCTTTTTCTCAAATCTGTCCCAGCCCCCAGCATAGATAGATTTTGTAGAGGGACGCATGGCAGTAAGGATGATATTCACAAGTCCAGGAGGAAGACTAAACGCAGTCAACTGCCACTGATCAATCTCCACTCAGGGTAGTGTAGATTCAAGTATAGGACCCTGCTCTGCTGTGACAGGCGATCCTCCCGAAGTGGTAGCCTGGTCGGAGGACAGAAGTTAATGCTCAGAGCTTTTGGGTACCACACTGTCTTGGCCCAATCCTAGACACTAGGATGACTTAGACCCGGAAGGTATCTCTGAGAGAAAGCCTTCTTGAAAACACCAGTGCACAATGCGTTCATGACAATGGTGAAAAGATCTAGCCAGGGTATTCCCCATTACTGAAATATACCTTGTGTTACCCCAGGATGTAACCGCCATTGCGATTTGTCTACCTGGCTTCCAAATTTGTTTCACAACTAGGGAAATGCCCTGACACTCAAACCAGCTCCAGAGACAAATAGCGTCCTGGCACCGAACTCCACACAACCCTGCTTGCTGCACTACCAGATAGCAGTGTTGTTGCCCATGAGGACCTGAAACATCCTTCCTTTGACTGATGGTAGGAAAGCTTTTAGCACCAGGTGAATGGGCTACAACTCCATCAAGGTGATGTGGAGTCGGATCTCCTTTAGAGCACAGAATCCTCTGATCTCCACCTCTTGCAGATGACCTCCCAAGCCTAGCATTGATACATCTGTCTCTACAGTGAGCTCTCGGTGGGGTAGAGAGAGGGGTTTGCCGCCAATCCAGTTGCGGTCGAACAGCCACCACTGCAGACCTTTTGCAATCTCCTCTGAAACCTGGATGAGTTCAACAAGTTCTCTTAGTGCTGGACCTATTGAGACTTCAGGTTCAACTGCAGAGCCCGCATATGCTACTTGGCATAGTTGATGAGCAGGATGCTGGAGGCTAAGAGGCCAACAAGCCACAGAGCCACTCTTACTGAGACCCAGGACTGCAGCTGAAACATAGCCCAAATGTCCTATGCTCGGTAATGGAGGGAAAGCCCAAAACAACACCCTATCCAGAATGGCTCCAATGAAAGGGAGCCTTTGCGAAGGAGTCAGGTGTGACTTTTGCATGTTGATTGCAAACCCCAACAATATCAGGCGTTTTGCCATTTGCCTGAAGGTGGCAGTGAACCGGCTTTCAACAGCCAGTCATGGAGGTAGGGGAAAACTGAAATTCCCAGCCTCTGAACCTGTGCTACAACCACCAGCATTTTGTGAACACCCGAGGTGCACTGCTGAGACCGAAGGAGAACAGAGCAAATTGAAAATGTTCCTAGACTACCCTGAACCACAAGTAGTGTTTGTAGAACTGCAGGACGGATACATGAAAGTCCTGCAGGTCCAGAGCCACCATTCAGTCGCCTGGATCCTGTACAGATGGAAGGTGGGCCAACGTGAGCATCTTGAATTTGTTCTTCCACAAGAAGGCATTCAGAGGGGAGAGATCTAAAATAGGCTGAAGGCCTCTGTCTTCGGCACATGGAAATAGAGGAGGTAACAGCTCATCTATATTACGGAGGCTGGAACCCAGTTTATGGCTCGTTTGGCCAAAAAAGCCTGCACCTCTTGAAGCAAGGTGAACAGGTGCTCCTCTGAAAGCCACACTGATGTGGGCGGAAGAGGCAGCAGGTCAGAAAGGAATGGAATGGCATAGCCCCATTGAACTACCTGAAGGACCCATCTGTCAGATGTTATATTTTACCACACTTTGAGGAAATGTCTGATCTTGCCTCCCAGAGGATGGTCATGCGCCACTAAGGGCAAACTACAGTGGTTTGGATGCTTCTGTCCTAGGGTCTGAGGACTATGAAGGTTCAATCAATCAGGGTTTGTAAAGTGCGGCTACTCACCCGTGAGGGTCTCAAGGCACTGTGAGGGGGGGGGCTGCTGATCCATCTGCGCTATGGTGTTCAGTCGAAGAGCCAGGTCTTGAGGTCCTTCCTGAATTGGGTCATGATTGTGGATTGTCTGAGGTGAGTCGGCAGGGTGTTCCACTTCTTGGCGGCGAGGTAGGAGGAGGATCTTCCTCCGGTTCTTGTCTTGTGGATCTGAGAGATAGTGGCCAGGGCCAGCTGGGCGGAGCGGAGGTGTGTGTGGGGGGGGGGGGGGAAACGTCCATTACAACGCAGGCATTACATCGCAATGCCTTTACAACGCAACTTTTACAACGCAAGTGCCTTTACATCGCATGCCATTACAACGCATGCCATTACAACGCATGCCATCACAACACATTATAAGGTTAGTAATGGAGTTTTTTAAGTTTTAGGGTGGGTATAGGTTTTGGGGTAGTTGGGAATAGTAATTTTTACCCCTACGCTATCCAACACTTTCCCTACTGTTGCACTCACTGGAGTGGGAATAGTAATTTTTACCCCAACGCTATCCAACACTTTCCCTACTGTTGCACTCACTAGAGGGGGAATAGTACATTTTGCCCCTACGCTATCCAACACTTACCCTACTATTGCACTAAAAGTATTATGCATTGTAATGGTATGTGTTGTAATGGAATGCGTTGTAATGGTAGTTTTAAAAAATGCGTTGTAATGGTATGCGTTGTAAAATCATGCGATGTAATGGTAGTTGCGTTGTAAAAACTGCAATGTAAAAGCATGCGTTGTAATTGTTTGCGTTGCAACGTCATATAATCGTGTGGCGGGGACGTGGAATGAGAGGCGGTGGTTCAGGTATGCTGGTCCTGCGTCGTGGAGGGCTTTGCAGGTGTGCGTGAGGAGCTTGAAGGGGATCCTTTTGTTGACTGGGGCTAGTGGAGTTCTCTGAATTGTTCGGAGATGGTTGGTGCCCCTGGGGGCCCAGATGTCTGCTTGATCCCCGTCCCCGAAAGGACAGGCTGCCTGTTGCTGGGGTGGTTAGCCTTGGCGCTGCTGGTACACCAAACCTCTGGAGTAGCACCAAAAGGGACAGAACTGCTGAGGAAATTGCCTAGCAGAATTTGAAAGGCCAAAAAGAGAGGCACAATGGCCTATCCCTCTTTAAAGGGTTGCAGGGCAGAATCAGCCTTTTGGCTGAACAAACCAAACCCCTCAAAAGGCAGATCCATAAGTGATGCCTGCATGCCTCTAGAGAAGCCCATGGATCTCATCCATGCGTCATGCTGAAGGACCACCCTACTTCCAACTGCTCTGCCCAAGCAATCAGCAGTGTCTAGTCTGGATCACATGACATATTTGGCCGCATCCTGACCATCCTATATGGTTTGAGCCAGGGAGGCCTGAAATTCAATAGGGACTGCTGACAGTATCTCGCTAATCATGTCCCAGAGAGTGTGGGATTATTGTGCTAGTAAACAGCTGCCCTACCTAACTCAGGGCTAGGCAGAATGCCTCAAAATTGGGGTTTACCCTGCTGGTGGAAGCTTGAACCACCAGTGCATGGGGTGTTGTGTTAATAAATCAGGGGCACCTCACGCAGGTCTGTGGCATCAGGCTACCTACCTCTCAATTGGTGGGCAAAAAGAAGGCTTAGACTACGTGCCCAGTAATGTGTTGATTAGGGCCTCATTGAATGGCAGTGGAGGTTCGGAAGAAGCCTGTCCAGGTTGTAGGACTCCAGTCAGATCGTTTGTCTTGACATCTATAGCAGGAAGTTGTAAGTCCAATACCTCAGGTGAATGGAATATCACCACAGCAAAGGAAGCAGTCTCCTCTGTTGATGGTCTACGGGGAAACCAACCATATCAGAGGAAGTGGGCAACCCACTGACCCCCTATAAATCCATGTAAAGGTCATTATCATAGTGTGGGGATCAATCATCCCCATCACATCCTTTGTCCATCTCTGAAGGCTGATTGACTTTTATCAGAGTCAGAACAAAAAATGTTGTTGAAGTGCTAGAGGGCAGCTCTGCGGGAAAGGCATTGTTCTATCTGAATCCGATTGTGTGGGGACCAGGTGGGTCAAGGCAGATTCAGGACATGACCTTGGTTGAGGCTGAGACGAGTTTGACTCAGAGCTAGACATGACTATTGGTATGGAGTCCTCCTCTGGCACCAGAGGTGTTGGGGCTGGGCTCAACATTGAAGGGACTGGTGTGGATTTTGGTCCTGGAGTGCAAGTTGGTTCTGAACCATGTGTGAGACCTGAGATGGGTTCGGGATGCACAGACAGCTGGATCCGTTGGCCAACTAGAGGCCTCCGCTCATCCTTGGGGCCAAAGGCGCACCACAGGGAGCCAGAGAAATGGAAGAAATCTGCAATGTGGCCTCAATTTGTTGTGACATCACCAAAGGCCCCGGAAATTCAGGCTGCATCAGGATCAGCTGGGAATAGTCTCCTCAGTGGGGACCAGGAGTGAGACCGAAAGGCAACCTGATGTGCTCACAATTCTGACAGAGAGTGGCGGGAGGCGGGGACGAATCCCACTTAGCCTTCTTGTACCTCCGCTTTGACTTTGCCTTACTGGGAGACTTGGACCGCGAAGAGGACCTGTAGCGGGACTTGCTCGATTTCATACAGTGCTAGGTGACATACAGCTTGGCTTCATGTTCCTAGATTGGCTTCAGATTCACGAGGGCACACTCTTTGCAGGACTTAGAGTCGTGCCCTAAATCCAAACACCAGAGGCATACCTCGTACTGGTCTGTCACAGACATTTGTTTGTGACAGTCCCGACAGGTGTAAATGCTGTAGCTTTTTGAGGGGACATGTTTCCTTGCACACTGGGTTTTGGAAAAAATGTTAGAGAAAAAAACTTGTCAATCAATGAGAAAAAGTGGGTGCAAGCTCCGGATCCACATACAAAGGCATGGAAAGGAAGAAGCTGATCTTGACGAGCAAGGGTGGTGCTTAAATGTGGCTACGTTTGTCTTCAGGGGTGGAACAAAGTCAATGCAGAACTGCATGGCACCACCTGTTTGTGCGTAGAAGCCATGCTGTTTTAAATCTTCGAGGTCCAGTCTGGCAGCTGGGGATATTCTAAAGTTGAGGAATCTGCAGTTGTCATCAGAACTACAGCTCAATCAAAGACGTCTCCATAGACAACCTAATGCTTGAACTCTTCTCCCACCCTATCAACTCCATGTCCAACTTCAATACCCTTCCAAACAACTTCAGCAAAACAATGTGAATATCCACATCTTATTACAACATGCAAGTACAAGCCAAAGCTTTCAGTACCCTGGTATTCTGAAGACCTTGATGACAATAAACAATCCATCTGCAGACGGGGAAAAAAATGGAAGAAAAAAGGAACTCCTGATGACCTCATGATACAGAAGTCTCTCCACAGTAAATGCAAACAGCTCATCACATCAGTTAAAGCGGATTACTATACCAATACCGTTAGTAAAACCACCAACAGAAGCAGAACGCTTTTCGAGACAATCAAGCACTGCATCAACCCCTGCTGGACCTACCTATTCCTCACTTCAGTAAAACAAACACAGTAGAACTAACAGCCTATCAACAATACTAAGCCTGCTTCATGTCTTACGCCCATCCATTCTTGTAGAATCTAGCAACAGTCAACCTTCAAAGCCCTATCTCTTGCAGAACTTGAAAATATGCTCAACTCCCTCAAAGTCAATTATGAAGCTGATGTCTTACCTCTCGTCTTTCATCAAAGCTTTCTCTGGGGATGCTTTCTTACCCCTACTCCTCATTGTCAATGCTTCGCTAACTCAAGACATCTTCCCAAAAGCTCTCAAGACAGGCCAGATTGTCCCATTCCTAAAGAAACCTACACTTATGACCTCATCAGCTCCTGGCCAATCACTCATGTTTCCATTTATTGGCAAGATAGAAAAAACAGTCTGTGTTCAACTCCAAGATCACATTAATGCGAATATACGATGTTACATCGCGGTGTTCACACCGCGATACCTTTACAACGCAGGCATTACAACGCAAGTCGTTACAACGACTTGCGCTGGACTTAGGAATAGTATGATTTACTATTCCAACTCCAGCCTACGTTACAGTAGGGAAGGTGTTGGAATAGTAAATCATACTATTCCTTAGCTTAGAGCGCCATCCAGCGCAAGTCGTTGTAATGCCCGCGTTGTAAAGGTATTGCGGTGTGAAGACCGCGATGTAACCGATGTTTCCCCATTAATGCTAGCCATCTCCTGCACAACTACCAATCGGACTTCAGAGCACGCTTCAGCACAGAGACTACTATCTTACACATCTTAGACAATGTCCTTCTGACCACAGATGAAGAAGTCACCTGCCTCCTGATATTGCGGGACCTTTCAGCAGCCTTCGACACAGTTAACCATCCCACCCTCATTCACACTGTGGAGTCTTGAATGGGATTCACCAGCAGTGTCCTTCCTCCTACCTTTCAAAACCAACACCAGTTTGTTCACGTTAGCAACTCCAGGTACCAAAAGATCCTTATTATCTGTGGAGTGCCCCAGGATTCCTTACTGTCCGCTGTCATCTAAACCCTACATGGAGACACTGGGTGCTCTATTCACTGATAAGAGCATCAATATTCACCAATATGCCAATGATACATAACTCTTTTTTTTCTTTTTCCCGGAGTTTTATATAGCGCGAACTTGACCCGAAGGTTTCAGGTATCAGAGAGCTTTACATGAGCACCAGTTGCGTTACACAAGGACACATTCATTCTTGTTAGGCATTTTCTACTTGAAAGTCTCCTTTGCACATCCTCAGTCCTGGATATTCATTGCCTACTTGAAGGTCAACCCAGCCAAAGCTGAATTCCTGTTATTTGCCAAGAACAAACAAGAAACAGTGCAAACATGTCTCAATGACCTAAACCTTCAACACATTTGACCCAAATTTTCACTGAATGCCAAGTCACTTGGATTTATCCTGGACACCAACCTCTCCCTCAAGGAACACATTGCCCAAAAAACAAGGACAGCTTGGTACCAGTTCTCTCGGTTTCTTCCAGGAAGCTACTTCAGAATTGCGGTTCAAGCCCTCGTACTCTTGCACCTGGACAGTGGTAACACCCTGCCCAGTTGCTTCCCAGACTCCATACTGGCACCCCTTAAAGGCATCCTACATACAGCAGCACATCTCATCCTTGGCCTGAAGATATATGATCACATCACCCCCATCTCGGCACACCTACAGCCAAGACAACTGCAGACTAAGAAGTGTAACAAATGTTATGTTATGTTATGGCATGTGGTTTGTAAAGCGTGAGGACCAAAAGATCCCCTCTATGTTACCCTCCTTTCCTACCTTACTTCAGTAGTTCGAGATTAGACCCTGTTTGGTCTATAGTTGTGTAATCACACTGCAGAAGTACCTGTAGGTGGAAAAACAAAAAAGTATGTGTAGATAATGTCATATACAAACACACAAGTGCCACTTATTCGCTCATTTGCAAGCGTAAAAATAAATAAACCCAAGGGGTCTAGTTTGCATGCTCCCCTGATTCACCTAGGTTTAGGTCCATGCATTCACCTGTACATTTTAGTTATCCTTCTCAATTTTCATACTTTGCAATTATATTTCATCATCACAAGGAGAGAACCACACAAAGTATCACCCAGAATAGGAATACCTCCACACACAGCCAACTGAAATGTCTTACCGAGTTTCATAGTTGTTGAAGCTTGAAAAGGCGTGGGAGCGATGGCGGCTCCCTGTAGTCAAACACTGGTTATAGTGGGAGGTAATACATATAGTTAAAACATTTTATCCTGCTTGTCCCATGTATTTCTTATAAACCAAGTTCTCGGTATCAAACACTGAAGTTTCCTCGTCCTTCTCCTCCCTCCATTTTGGGAGTATACTGCTGACGTGGGAGCGCTGGTAATTGTAATCGGTCTAGTGATAATATATTCAGATAGAAAGACGGACTCAATCAAGTTTGTTCTCATTCTGAATAATCTGTAATTTAGGATTTTATCATTATTACATATTTGTTACATTCAAATGTCGTGGTTTGTTTTACATGAGACGCCTATTGCCAACACATTACCTGGAGAAGAAACACACAGTGGATGATATTCACTGGACAGTACTGGACAAACCTGACATCCCTACTACAGTACGAGACATGAAGAAAATCCTGTTAAGGGAACAGAAATGGATATACAGAATCCTGAACCACGAAAATGGTCTGAACGATGAAATCCCATGGAATGCATTGAGTAGGTTGTGAACATGAATTTATCCATCCATACGTCGCTCACAACTACCATATATGATTTCCATGTAATGATTGACAAACCACGACACCCAGAATACACTGCTGGGGTAGTGAAAAACACAATATATTTATAAATGCACAAAGATATTGGAGCTAGATGTAGTGTTCACAACAGACACTATGCAAAGACTTTGGGAAGACAGGGTAACATGCACAATGGTACACAACACATACACTCGGAAAGACAATGTTTAGATAGATTTCTCTATGCGGAAATAATCAATAATATTCTGTTGGCAATAGGCGTCTCATGTAAAACAAACCACGACATTTGAATGTAACAAATATGTGATAAGGATAAAATCCTAAATTACAGATTATTCAGAATGAGAACAAACTTGATTGAGTCAGTCTTTCTATCTGAATATAATATCACTAGACCGAATACAATTTCCAACGCTCCAACGTCGGCAGTATACTCCCATAATGGAGGGAGGTGGAGGACAGGGAAACTTCAGTGTTTCCCGTGCAAACAGAAAGGGAACCCGATCACGTGACCACGATCTTGAAAATGAGAAGAATATCTAGAATGTACAGGTGAATGCATGGACCTGAAACTATGTGAATCAGGGGAGCATGCAAACTAGACCCCATTGGTTTATTTATTTTCACACTTGCACATCAGCGAATAAGTGGCACTTGTGTGTTTGTGTATGACATTATCTACACATACTTTTTTGTTTATATGATTATATTTCCACCTACAGGTACTTCTGCAGTGTGATTACACAACTATAGACCAAACAAGGTCTAACCTTGAACTACTGAAGTAAGGTAGGAAAGGAGGGTAACATAGAGGGGATCTTTTGGTCTTGACGAATGCCGGAAAAGACACGATAACCGGCAGAAACATATTGACATACATGCAGAGAGGAGGGGTGATGGGTTGCTAATCAGCCCTATCATCACCATCCTCCATTCTATTTTAATCCTGACCAGGAAATCCGGGAATAAAGTAGGATAGTAGATCTTGCTGAGCCAGTTTTAGTCTCTATAATCTGCACTTTATGTTTGTATTTTCTTCCCCCTCCCTTTTGCTCCACCCCAGGTGTTGGTCTGCGCAAGGGTGTTGTTTAGCAAGCCCTATGATGAAGCATGCCACAACTTTGTGGGTGAGGGCAGTTTTTCAAACAAACAACTTTTGCCACTTGATTTTATAGCGTAAGTTTGTTCACTCCTACTACTTGTTTGTGTTGTTGGCTACTTATAGTGGGGGTTGAAGTAGGAGATCTTCCTCTTCCCCCTTAGGTGAGTGTGTTTCAAACATATAAATCACCCTAGGCCAGTACAGATGAGGAAACACCTGCCCTCCTACTAACTGTGATACTGTAATCAGGCGTAAATCATAGGCTGCAAGACAATCTACTACGTGCATTATAGTAATAGTTTGGGCTTGATGGAAAATGTGCATCCTCTAACTGCGAGGGGCGCAGTACAGTGAAGTCTGGACCACCTGGATCCTATACTAATAACTTTAAGGCTAAGTATGTGCTCCTGCTTCAGAGATAACACCCGATTGTAGAGAGATCCTCAGGAGCGCCCAGGCCCGCCTTCCTCAAGGGAGGTTAGGGTCAATCGCAGGTATCACCATCATACCTCAACAATCCCAGTCGGGATCAACACCAGGAGAATCGCAGGGGTGCCGAGCACTAGTCACCAGTGTCCTTGGTAACAGGAGTGGGAAACCTGCGTGCAGAAAAACAAAAGCGGTTGCTGATGCCTGCACACGCCGGCTGTCCTTTAACTCTGAATGCACTTGCACCGAAGTGGATGCCTGCTTGTGCACTGGGGGGCACTAGGGAGTGCGTGCTTTGAAATCAGGCCGGTCTAGACAAAGTGCTCACCATGTGCTGCCTTTTAAAATAAATTGCCCGCACCTCAGACTTTCAACAGTGCTCCACAGAAACAGGGAGGGGGCAAACCAACACTCCCTGAAGAGCACTGGGGGCACAAAGTAGGGAAACAGGCAGCAGACCAGCACATGAGGCAGTGCAAAGTGGAAGTCCCTCCTGCCGTCCAGCAATCAGCAGGCCAGCACAGCAAAGCAAGCAATCCAAATGGCAGTCCCTCCTGGCAGCACAACAGTCCCTGGTAATGTGCAGCATGTAGAGCCAGCAGCATCTGGTTACAAGTACCACGCAGTGTCTAAAATCATGGGGCGAGAACCCCTGTACTTATACTCAAAATGCCTTTAATGTGGAGGTAACTTCAAAAGAACCTTAGAAGTGCACAACACCCCCATTCAACCCAGCTCTGACTCCAGACGTACAGTAGGGGGTAAATGAGCCCTTTGTGTGAGGTCAGGACACAGCCTATACAAATGTAAATGCGCCCCTCCTCCCTCTCTTCCAGCCCAGGAAGACTATCAGTATGCAGATGCACCCAGCCCCTCCTGCGTGATGACTGTCTGTAAAGTATGCACAAAGTGTAGCTGTTACTCTGCTCTAGATGTGGTTTGGAGTCAGGCTGCAAAGCACATAGAGTCATAGGCACATAGAAATGCACACATTCTAAAAGTGTCATTTCTACAATAATAATGAAAAATCCACCTACACCAATAAGCAGAATTTATCACCACTATTCCAAACATACCAAACATGGCAACACTACTCCTTTCAGATCAAAAATTACCACTGGAAGACTTTTAAGGAAATTCCCAATGTTAGCCTATGAGAGGAGTAGGCCTCACAGCAGTGAGAAACCAAATAGGCTGTTTGTCACTACCAGGACATGCCACACAATATTGCACATGCCCTACCTTTTAGCTACATGGCACCCTGCCAATAGGGCTACCTAGGGCCTACCTTATCGGTGACTTATATGTAGTAAAGGGCGAATTTCAGGCTTGGTAAGTAACTTTAAATACCAAGTCAATGTGGCAGTAAACTGGACGCAGGCACTGCAGTGGCAGGCCTGAGACAGGTTTGAAAGGCTACTTCTGTATGTGGCTCAAGCAGTGCTGCAGGCCCACCAGTAGCATTTAATTTACAGGCCCTGGGTATATGGGATACCACTGTAAAAGGGACTTACAGGTAAATTAAATATGCCAAACAGGTGTAAACCAATCATACCAGGTTTAAAGGAGAGAGGACATGCACTTTCGCACTGATTAGCAGTGGTAAAGTGCCCCCAGACCTAAAGCCAATAAAAAGAGGGTAAGAAAAACTGGAGGAAGAAGGCAAAAAGTTTGGGGATAACCCTGTAAAAAGCACCAGGTCCAACAGGAGGATTCTCCTCGGTCTAGGAGTGTGGGTATCTCATCTGTGGCAGTGAGGAGTGTTGTCTCTGTGTTTGATTGCTGCGGAATCAAGATTGAGAATAGGCAAGAAGTTTATGGACTTCTAGTTGGTTGATGAGTTTCTGATTGATAGCTTTGTCTATCACCTTAGCTGGGTACGGTAGAAGGGAGATGGGTCTGAAGTTGCTGAGTTTGTTGGGGACAGGCAGTTGTTTTATTAGGAGAGCTGTGTCTGCAGCATGATTCAACTCCTCAGGGAAAGTAGCGGATTCAAAGGAGGAGTTAATGATATGGGTGAGGAACTTGCTGATCACAGGTCCTTCCAGGTTGTAGATGTGGTATGGGCACAGATGCATGGGGGCCACGGAGTGGACGGTCTTCATGATTGAGGTGGTGTCTTTCTCAGTGAGTGTTCTCCAGTTGGTTAGGTATCTGTGGTAGGTGTGCAGCTTGCTGATGATGTCCTCTTGATTTGGTTACTTTTCAAAGTTACTCCAGATTTTCTCAATTATGTTGGTGAAGTAATTTGAAAAGTCATTGCAGAGTTCCTGGGTTTGGGAGGTGATGGAGTTTGTTGAGAAATCAGGGGTGGTGAATTCCTTGACAATGACAAATAACTCTTTGCTACTGTTGGAACTGGCAACGATCCTATCTGTGAGGGCTCTCCTCTTGGTAGTTGTCAGGAAGTGGTGGTAGTGCTTGAGGGCGGTCCTGTAATATGATCTGACTTCGGTGTTGTGGTTGGTTCTCCACTTCCTTTCGAGCTGTTTGCAGAATCTGCTGAAGTCTCAGCTTTCTTCTGTGTATCACGAGGCCCGGGTGTTGATTCTGCGATGTTTGTATGTTTTGATGGGTGCGAGAGTGTCGGTGCAGTTGGAGATCCATTGATTGAAGTTGTTCTCGGCTAGGTTGTTGGTAGTGTTGGGGTGCTTTCCTTCCAGCATGAAGTGCCAGTCCATTTCCGTTATTCTGCTCAAGCTCTGGTTGATTAAGTTGGTGTTGATGGGAGATTTGACATGAGTCATGGAAATGGTAAAATGGATGATTTAGTGGTCAGTCCATATGTGTGTCCTGCATTGTAGGTAGGGTCCTTGATGAGCTGGAAAAGTCCTAAGTTGTGTAAACATTCAAGGAGGTTGGTGGAGCAGTGGTTCGAGGGGTCTTCCAGGTGGAAGTTGAAGTCGCAGAGAAGAAGGATGTTCTTTGAGTTGATGGTGAGGGGGCGATGAAGTCTGAGATGAGGTTGCAGAAGTTGCCTCACGGACCAGGTGGTCTGTAAGTTAGGGTGCCCTTCATGGTGATGAAGCAGCAGGCTTTTTACATCTATGCACCCAGGATCCATAACAGCATCCCTATATCCATAAGGACCACCCCAACGCTGCTCCAGTGTAAAAAAGGATTTAGGAAAGTGTTAAAGACATATCTGTTTAAAGAACACTACATCACAGTGCATTAACAGTCGACAAACCAGCTACTTCTGTAATCACTCTTTATGCTTGTCTTAGATCCTGTACAGCACTGCACTGCCCCTTGGCTGAGTTCATGCCACAAAAATACCACATGCATACATGCATACATACACATAGGATAAACCCCAAAAGATGGTTTTTCCTTGTTGCAGTGTGGTTACACGTTGAAGGGCTCACAGAAGCACTGACTTGGATCCTAAATGTAAATACATATTTTATGACAGATAGCAGATTCTGGTTAAAGTGACTTCGAGTTCTTTTAAGGATTGTTGGAATGAGTATTCCTGTGCAGGAGATTTATTAGGTGGTTTCTAGGTATTGTGTTTTATTAGGAAGATGGGATGTATTTCATTCTATAAGGCTCAGCCAGGGTTCTGATATTGTTAGCACAGACTTTGTTTAGTTAGGAAACCTTTTCTGCACTACATCCTAGTCTGTTATGATTACGCTATCTCACTCAATGTCAAGAACCCACTTGCCTGAGCAAAACTCCCCCTTCTTATCCGTTCTCCTGCAGTCCACATTGATACAACTTCTGTTGATGCTTTACTTTCATTTCATACATCTTCTCACTTGTGACACCCTTCTTCTGCAGGTAAGCAGGCTTCTCAGTAATTTCAATGGTATTCTTCATAATTCTGGAATGTGGAGTAGGGCTGTAAACTAACAGCTTATACAACACTGACCTTTTTCACAGATTTCCAGACTGTTAATTTATTTATCTTCTTGAAAACATAGTTTTACTTTCCACTTGCCATTGGTCTGTGGTTGGTATAACTCCCTTCTCTTAAGATGAAACCCCTGTGCCAAAATAAGGTCTTATCTGAATCATTTCCACATAAACATGGAACCATACAGGGATGTCTATTATCTCCCTCCTTATTCCTCCTAGCTCTGGAACTACTCCTACTATCACTCAGTGACAAATCCAATTATATAGGATTAAAATTGGGCAACAGGTACTTCAAGACAGCAGCTTATGCTGACAACATATTGATTGTGACCAACCAAGGTGATTATAGCCATTCCTGAAATTATGGCCACAATTGAGGATTATTCCTTGGTATCAGGTTAGACTCTTAATAAGGAAAAATCGTCAGTCCGCCCACTTAACTGCCCTGTACCAAACAGATCCTGGGTTCCTCTGGATTGTCCTGGCAGCCCAATTTTCTCAAATACCTAGGTCTGGAATTCAACGATGATCTAGTGGAATCAGTCAGACATAATGAGTCATTGGTTACACAAAAAGTTCAAAACATTCCCAGATGGATGGTCACCTAAGTTCCTCACATGGTGGGGTAAATCAGAATCTATCAAAATGATCATCACCCCAGTTGTTAATTACCTTTTAAATATGGTTCCGATTCTCTGCTCAGACATATTTCTTTGAAACTCTAAAAAAAAACTCTGTATCTCCCTGAAACAACTCTGGTTAGCAAAAAAACCAAGGAGGTGCCAACCTAGTTGATTTTAAGAAGTATTAAATCGCCTTCCTTGCAGCTCAGGGCACAAAGTGGTTTGATGGACCATCAGACTTTGTCCCTCTGTGGCTGTTCCTTGAGAAGTTGTTTGTTGAGACTCTCTCCTTACCATTTCTCCTAACGATAAACAAAACCACCCCATTCTCAGGAATCCTATTTTGAACCACACCAAAGACATCCGCAACTCTGAAGTGAGATTTCACCACTCCCTTAGGGCTTCAATATGGCACAACAAAGATATCAAACTAGATGTTAGTCTCTCCATAGAAGGTCCATGGCGTGCAAATGGCATATATGTTGTAGGCGACCTGGGGTTCAGTACCCACTTCCATTCTCCGAACTTAGATGAAAATACATTAACTCCACCGATTTCTATGATTTCCTTAAATTAAAGGCAGGTATTACCAAACACACTGCATTCCCTTTTAAGGATGCTTCCTTAACTAAATTTTTCGCAACCATCTGAAAAGGTGGTCATGTTGCCTCCAAAATATATTTCAAACTGAAACCTTTAACCACCTGATTGTGTAATCTCATACAGCAGAAATGGATGACAGATTGGGCTCATGACGGGAACCTTGAGCCGTCATTTATCGACTAGGGAAGGTTGTGGGTATCTCCATTTTAGAAAAAGATCACATCCAATCTAGCCCAAACCACACATCCTACACAGAACATTCTGGACCCCACACCAACTGGCTTCCTTGGGTCTATTGGAAAATAGCAACTGTTGGAGTTGTAACACTGAGAATGTCAACTTACGAAATATGTTGTACGAATGCCCCTCATTACACACCTTTTGGAAGAGCATACATGACATTATTGACAAAAAGTTCTGCCTTCAACTCCTCAAATACTTCTCGTTCTCTATATGTGGTCCCTTCAACCCCCCGCATACCCTAGCCCTTCAGAAGGAGGAATGCTTACTCCTAGACCTCATGTTCACACTAGCCCACAAGACTATTTTATCTGCCTGGAAATCCCTAGGTAACACTTCGAGCAATGCTTGGTCGGAATGGCTTCTCTCCATCAGAGGAGCACAGACAGCCATGTCTATTTAATATATTTGCATCTTAGCAAACAAACCTCTATGGAACCACCTAGACCGTTTCTTAGAGTTGGTCAAACCCCATAGATCCCTTCCACTGACACTGTGTACTACTATATTCTAAGACACTACTGTACTGCATTGCTATTATCAGGCTGATATTGTACTAAATGACCATTTCCTTGACTACACTCGCTTTATCTTAATGCTAAGGCATATACGTATTCTGGATGTGTTTTTAAGGAAACTCTTCCTTTTCCCTTCTCTTCTCCCCTTCCATTTTCTTTCTTTTACTTTCCACCATAGCAGTCAGCTTACCCATCGTTATATATGTCTTATTGTGCGATTTTTCATATTTTCATTTTGAAAATTTGTCAACACCAAACATAGCTATTGGTCTGCAGACAAAGCATGCACAGTCTCATAATATTAATGGCTAACTTACACCATGTCTTTTAAAGCAAATACACTCTATCAGTGATGGTACCCAGGAACTGACTACCATGCCACTCTGAACAATCTACACCTACTCTCCTTACTTTCTATCTCACCATCGATGGACAGCTGACTAAACCGTTACTTGAACCCTAATGCTAATGCTTGGCATGTCTAGGTGCTGCTTATACATCAAATTCATCACCTTTCCGTGTAACCCTTTGTCATGAACATTGTGACAGTGCCCATATTTATCTCTTTTATTTCCAGCACTTGGATCTATCTGGCTCTACTATTTCTATTCTTTGCCTCTCCTCAGACTCTTTTATCTCTCTCATAGAAAGTGTGAAGTTTTTAAGACATGCGTAGAAATGCTTGAAATATGTTTGCTTACTATCTAGGAGGACATGTTTTTGTTGTTTATAATGCTGGTCATCTATAATAAATATGATAATAGCGATGACACATTTGTCGCCATATTTGTTTAGTCTTACTGTCGTTTTAGTGTTTGCAAACCCTATATTTATTTTTAGAATATAAAAAAAAAGCAGGAATCGGATACTATAAAAACTCAGGTATCTGACCATAGCCAGAGAGGAACTTTGCGCTAGGATTATCACACCAGTGGTCACGCCGGTTTGCAGCACCAACCAGCCTAAGTCGGAAGCGACATCGGGGAGAGTAAGAAGTGACCTTCAGCCTGTTGCTGTTTATTTTCCAGCCCCGAACAAACAGTGATAGAGTACTTGACTTGCTATTTCATTACAAAAAACACAGGTATACTGTACGATCTATCTTGAGAAACTTGAATAAAGGCTTGCTATTTACTGCTTTAGCTAAAACTTAGCGTAGTGCTTAGAACTGGCCCGAGGGTCTTAGGATGATAACTTTATAATCAAGTCTTCTCGCTGATCATTATAGATTTTGCATAATTTAGTTTTGCATTCTCTGTGGTTTCCATTCATATTTTATGCACTAGATTTACTCTTCAAAATAAGCATTTTAAAATACATGTCCTGTTTCTAACTGCTGTTTTGAGTGCGTTATTCATTTATAAAAGAGGGTTTGGAGTTCCACTGTGTCCCTGATCTCATCGTGTGTGAGTGATTTTTACCAGTAAACACACCACACGTAGTATTGCTTAATGGGTTGTGTATGTGGTGCAGTCCAACTGAATTCCTAATTCATATTGGTGCATTGACTAAGTTCTTGTGCCGTGGGGGGGGGGTTAGAAATCCATCCCTGTGGCTCTGTGGGGGACCATAGATCGTATCACCTAAGGGTTGCATGTAGCAGTCATCCTTGATCACCACATCTCCTTCCAAGCGCAACTCATCCTTCATCTAAACAAATATCTGCAAAGCTTCTTTTTATACAGCTTTATAATGATGCACAAATGGTCCACTGCGGATATGAACGCAATTGCCTCTTGTTTGAATATAGAGTCATTTTTCTCCCTCTCAAGTGTTCGTTACACAATCGCCACCTCTTGTTTCTTACCCCTCACCACTTCACAGTATTGTCCTAACACTTCATCCAAGGCAGTCCACTGGCAACCTTGCAGTACTTTCTTTGATGCCCTTCAAATGCATGCTCAGCATCCATAACCCACTCCAGTGATTAATATGTAAAAGAAAGTGTGCTGGTGCCCAAAGTTCTGCTCAGGAGCCCATGGCTGGTGTAATTAAATGTTGGCGCGTGAATACCAAGGCTGTTAGCATTAAATCCACCACATGCCTCTTTCATCCACTGCCAGACATTCCCTTCCCCTTTATCTCACTCTTGCAGGTTCCTGCTTTCTCCTTTTGTGACGGTTTTGCAGTTTTTCTCTCCCTCCGTTTTTCTGATTTGTGTTTTTTTCCCTCTCTTGTGCTTGGTAAATATCTGAGGCTGAAAAATAAGTGCCGGTTCCCAAAAATAAGTGCTGGTGGGCCCCACCGGCAACCACTGGCTCAAGATAAGAACTGCCTCACTCATAGGACACCCCTTTCTTTAGTACTTCTTTCCATGATTCAGCTTTTACCTGCAAATCTCTGTAGATGTTTCAAGTAATATTTTCAACATTTAAAAAAAAAAGATACAATTTGCTCTCTATTTACAGGGCTATATTGATTCTAAGGAAGCTCAGCCAACTGTTTTTATTTTGTTTGATACCATCTGTTGGCACTATGTACTAAATACTTCAATGAGTGCAAACCCGTATTTTGTCACCTTTACAGTAATACTACTTTATTCCAGTATCTTTATAAGCACTTCTAGTTTCCTATTCGGTTCACGTATATCTGCTTCATATACACATATAGTGGTAGCATAGGTGACATTAGTATATTGTCTTATAATACAATAAATACTTTATACTATTGAAAATGTTAAGTTAACACTGTGAAACACAGCCAAATCTCTGGCCAAACTGGTATGTAACATGAACAGTTAAGGACACAGTTAGTTGTTTTAATCCGCTCTATGACACTTCCTGATGCTACACATTTGCCCTATCCAATGTGGTAAAAAGATGCCCTTCCCATCGTGGTCACCAAATATACAAATTTGGCATCAGTATTGCCACGGTGGCCTCCTGAGATGCACACAGGGTATGAGCACTCTTCCTTCCTGAGAACCTGGATTACAGCCTGGGCCTGCCTTCTGAAGTCTGGTGCTTTGGTCATTGTGTACGTATGGGCTAATGCGAACTTGGACTCCCCTATTGTGGAGTTAAGACGCTGTGTTGACCTGGGGCTGGGCCTGGCAGTCTGGACTGCGGTGAAGCGGGCACAGAGCGAGTTGAGGCGCAACTGCTGAATTTCTGGAGCACTCAGGCTGTTGGACATCAAGCTTTAAAACACGGTGATGCTGCGTTGGTTGCTTTGGATGAGCCAATATTTTTACAATGCTTTGTTCTCAGGGGCAAAGTTGTGGCTTGGAGTTCTCCATCCTGAACCTTCCTTTGCACAACCAAACAGCAAGGAACAGGTTGTCTACTCTGTAATCAGGGATAATTCGACAAATATACCAAACCTAGTGGCTCTATGCCCCACCGATACAGGGAGCTTCAGCCCACATTTCTCCCCATGGATGCTCGGAGATGCGCTTGTCATCACCCAAAGTAATACTAAAAGCAATTACTGAGACCCATTCTACCACAGGCAAAGACTGGTACAGTTGTGGTGGATGTGGTGTGCCTTGACCTGAGTAATATAATCAAGAGTCATGAAGGCCTAGTATCTGAGCTGGAGGAGTCAGGGAGTTGAGGAGCACAGTCTTCCATCCTGCTAACCCATCTAAGATGTTAAGAAAAAGGGACGGAAACGCTGAGGGCAAACCCAGGCATAACAACCATCATATTACAGGATGAATCTCTGAGGGCGCAAAGGGCAATCAACCACAGCAGTTCCTTGAAACCTGGCTCTGATCCTGGATCCCAGTTAGTGAACTTTCTTCATATTTTTTGGTAGAAAGAGCCAACCATGCATCAATGAGGTGGCCACCTCAAAGTGCTCCGCTGAGATCTTTGATTACATACTGTCTCAAATACAGAGATGTGATTCTACAAAAATGATGCACCCGGATAAAAGTCTAGCACGAATCCTCCTTTGTTATGCTCTTCCCCGATTACACCATAGTGGTCCTGCAGCAATGTACAATCCTTCAAGGCGTGAAACACAAGCTCGGAACAAAGAAAGGTATATGTTCCTTTTTCCCCACACTTTTTCCCTGATAGAACTGGAATCTGTTTCCCCAGCCTTATGCACCTTTTTAAATATTTTTTATTAAAGTTTGCACTTCTAGTTATCAAAGTTTGCATTTCAATTGCTTCATAACATACTTATACAAGTCAATTAGTTCGCTTTCAAACATTATTTGTTATGGTTTAGTGCATTGATGTGTAACAATCAACTTTAAACAGTTCAAACCAATGCAATTCACTCTGCTTGTTCCTTTATTTTCGATTCCACCCAAGTTCCCCCCAGTGCACCTACTTCTTATATTCTTCAATGATCATACGTATGCCACATTTTCAGTTTCACCCAGTCCCTTCGCCTGGAGATTTTCCAATTCACTACTCAATCCCCCTCTCCATCATTTGTTTTTCCAGTTGCTATTCATTTCAGCCCATCTGTCATTTTGAATGTCCATCTTTATTGTTTTGCTTCCTTCACTTAAGAAGCTTGCTATCTCTGGAAGTCCAGCTTGGTGTACCTTGATGGTCACTCCGGGTCCTCATGAGGGGGACATCCTTGCTGCTGGTTTTCCCTTTCACATCAGTGTTTTCCACAGGTGAACTGCTTTGCCCAGATCTGTCTTAACATTACTGATTTCGCATTTGATCAATTTGGTCAATATTCCGCCTTGCATGTGACCTGTCCAAATCAGTCATTTTTCCAATTCAGGGCAGAATTAAAAGCCTGGATTGGGCACCAGGGTTGAGCATGAAGGATTTACACTTCTTGGAGTGTTCATAGCCAGGAGTTTCTTTCAGAGTTGAATGAGTATTATCTCCAGAACCTTTCTGGAGTTGGTTTCATCTCACTCTTTCTATAATGGGCAGATTACCCTTGGTTAAAATGGTCTCCCTCCCCAAACTTCTATATATCCTGCAAAGTTTCCTATAACATCCCAGTCTTTCTTACATCACCTCAAGGCCCTGCTTCAGAGCTTTGTATGTGGTGGGAAGCTTCCCACAGTGTTGATGGCTAGGTGTTGGACATTAGCGTATGTCTGAAGCCTACAGCTGATAAACATCTTGATCTATGACTCAAGTTTTTTATGATGTGCAATTTTGGGTGATTAATTAATTGTGCAAATTAGTCATTTTAATGATGCATTTGACCGTAACTGTTGAAATAATGATGTTGCAATTGAAACGATTTAATTATCTTATATAGAAGTGTTATAAAAAAGTGGTATAGTTATGCCACATTTTAACACGGGACACCATTTCATTAAATGAACGCAGGTTCTGGTGTTTTGCTCATCTTGCTCCTGCTCATGTCTCCTTTAACCCCCATCAGCTACCCGCTGCAAGTGTTTCTCCCAATTGTATCCGTGGAGCACAGAAGCGCAATGACTTTAATGGATCTCAGAGTTAGAAAGCATGTATTGTGAACAAATCTTTCTATTATGTACCTAAAGTATAATTTTGAAACATTTCCACTGGAATTTCCTGTGAAGGTAAGCAAAAGAATAGGATGTTATGGACTATTGTTAATAAATATTTCATGTAGGGTTGTACATCTCAGGAGTGTAGGTGATGAGAAAGCAGGTGGAAGATTTATTTTGCCTTAAGAAATGGATTAGTGTTAAGAACCTTTCGAAATTAAGAAATTGTGATTTGCCAGTGTGACCTATCCGTGATATTGCCATGCTGAATTTACAATTTTATTAATTAATATGTATAAAATGTGTAAAAAAAACCTTGGTTTTGAGAAATTGAGGGCGACTTTCCATTCTCCTCCCGAGTCTCTTTCCGATTATTCTGAGATTTTTACTTCTTATTAGAATGTTGTCAGTATTCCTTATGAGTGTGACACTTAGGAATACATATGACCCTTCGCGACATCACTGAGCTCCCAGACGTGGACTCATGGGAGGCCGTTTTTCTGGTCATCTTCAAACACTGGAAGCAGCACAAAGTATGGGCCCATTTCGCCAGCATGGCCCTCCTGTTGGCGAAGAGAACTCTGATGATGCACTCGAGAACACCTGTGGCAGCATGGCATGGGGTGGTTTATAAATGGGGACGAAAGCAGACAGCCCTCAGATAGAAGGCCCTTCGACTATGCACAGTCCCCCTCTCTTACACCTGGGACACACTACTGGACCAATTTCACCAACTAGCCCCACATGCAACCCCCTCTCCCGCCTTACCTCAGGACCCAGCGTACCCTTTGTCCCTTTCAGGGGACTCCAGTCACAGGACCTCGGTCCGATCCACAGCCCTCAGAGGCTTCCTCCACCACACCTTGTGGCACTACCTGGGTGCATGCCCTCTCCCCACATCAACGTGACCTAGTGGGTCACGTCTTCCCCCTCGAACCATGCCGTTCAGATTGAGAGCCCAGAAAATCCTCATCACTCTTGCCGCTTGCCACTTCCCTCTGGCACACAGATCTTTCCTCTTATGTACCTGGCCCCTTCGCTTTATCCTTCCGCCCACCTCCCTAGTTCCTTATTAACATTGTTGCGTAGAATATACCTCCTGGATTTACCCCAAGGGTACGCCAGACACATAGACATTGCAGAGCATACATGCCTTAAGCGTTATTGTTGGCCCCGGGGGTGGTCAGGGGCACAACACGAACTGTTAACCGCTCCTGACGTTGCACTATTGTTGTGTCTTTATGTACTCGCTGATTATTATATGATGTACCCAAAGCAATGTGACCTTATCTTTGTTTTCTGAAACATTTCAATAAAACCAGTTAAAAAAAAAAAAAAAAAATGAGTATGACACTTCGGTTTAAAGTGGAACTTTATTAACTGATTTGTCTTGTCATGATTTATGGTTCTGCACTTCTGTAGTTCCCGAGTCTTTATGACTGAGGTTTGCATACATTGGTATTGACCTATAAATGACTCTGTAATAAACCCTTTAAAACTTAATTTTGATCTAGTACTCAGTTCTTGAGTGGTCCTAATTTTAAAAATGGGTTTACTCTGCTAAATCTGTTTACTCTGTTAAATTTGTTGGATGGAAGGGTGATCTCTTGCCGCAAGATCAATGAGAAGAGTTGCAGAGTTGAACTCCCAAATGTGAATGTTGGGGTTCATGTGATATTGAGGTTCAGAAAATTATTGGGGTCCAGCTCCCACATGTCAATGCTTCCCATCGGATAGTTATAAGCCACTTACTGCCTGCCCTAGTTTGGACCTTGCATATAGGGAGGATCTACAGGCTCGGGGTGTAGTACACTCAGTTTCAATTCCAATGTGGCAGGTGTCTTGCTATGTATGCTACTGTCTCACTCCCTCCTTCTAAACCCATTAGCAGTAATTAGATGATGGCAGAGCTCTCTTGATGCTGTCTAATGTGAGAACAAACTCCCTGGGGAAACACCTCTGGGTGGGCATATGCATGGCGCAGTTTTCTGTGTTGGAGGTCTTCACAGGTTTGGACCCTTTCGGTAGTTCCAGGCTTAAGGATGTCATGCATCAAGCAACGCACGCTTCGTTTTAAGAATTATACTTGGAATTTGAGATCTAAGATGTCACGTTCATGAATTTTTACAATTGCAACATATAGCTTCCCAGGGTCTTAAACATAAAGATGAGATTCTGGAGCACAACCCTCTGGAGGCTAAGTTAACTATGCATGACTTGGGAGATAAACAAATACAGCAACTGTATGGTCAGTCCACAAAGTAAGGATTCACGTAGATGTTTCAATTCTGTGGTTTATTGCAGAAAAAAACAGGTTTTATAATCTTCTGTAAATTAGTTACTGAATAACAGCTGACAAGTGTTTCGTCACATAGGGACTTCTTCAAGGCTGTAAATTATGTATAGATATACAACAGTCATTTTGTGGAAATACAGAGACAAACTCTCATTATGTATACATGCCCCGAGAAGAAGCTACTAGACCTGTGTTGGAAAGGAAAACTGTGATGACGCTGAATAAAGTCCTCATTCCATCTGTATTGCACACTGACATCCTAAAGTGCTCAGCAAAGAAAAGTTCAATTGGCCATGCAGAAGTCAGACACACAATAGTGTCATGCTTCTTCATCGGCATCCTCTCCCCAGCCCGGTAGGACACAGCCACCCGGGCAGACTCGACCTCCTTGAAGACTGTACTGGAAGGCAGGATTTCCTAAATAAAATCTACTGGACAAAAGAGAAGGGGGATTCGGATTGTGCTGAAAATACATCTGTGTTCCTAGGTTAATACCTTTATTCAGAAAGACACCAGGTATGTTTAAAAACCGAACTCGGACGGGTATATTGAGATCAATGGCTCAGACCCATCTCCTATCGGCCAACCTGTTTCTGTCCATAGTAGCCTAAACCGGTGACTGAAAATGTCAAGGCAAGATTTCACATGGTCACCAATGAGAATTCCAGAAGTTAGGTAGACCGCGAGAGGTACACTTGGTCAGGTTCATGCAAACATTTGTGGATTCTGGGTGAGAAAGATGGTAAAAAAGCACCTTATTACAGAAAAACTCAAAAAGCAAATTCAAGCGTAGTCTGCCTAAATGATGGGGTGATGCTATGCACAGACACATTGGATTTATTTTTTTGCAGAAGACTGCATCCAAGGTGTGCACTTAACTTTTTTGTTAAACATATTTCCAATAAAGAGCAAAAAATTCTACAATTGATAACCTTGAAGAGGCCGCACAGATATCCACATGCATACCTACAAGTGAGAGAATACCCATAAGCCTTGAAATACGAGACATACTGTAATGCTAAAATATATTACTAAGCTAATGAACCTTCAGTTGTAAATTAAAGTATTATACTTTCCTTCAAAGTTACAGCAGATTATGGACATTGTATATACTGCATGCCAGTTTAGTGCTATCTGTCCGTCAGCATTCAACTCCTGCACTATATTTTAAGAATAAGCCTTGACTGGTCATCTTCACTACACCCAGAGGATCAAAGCTCATTATTATTAGATGATTTATAAAGCACCTAGTTACTCCATCCGGAGTGTCCCAGTGCTATGAATGCAATCTCCAGTACTGACCCTTAAATGGCACACTTGGCAGGCCCTAAGTTTGCCTAAAGAACCAGATCTTAAGTTTCTTACAAAAGGCTGGTTCTGACCCTTCTTGTCTCAGATCTAAAGGCATAGTGTTCCACAATTTAGGAGTCACAAAGTCAAAGGAACACCCTCTCATACGGGTTTTTTTCACCCTGGGGATAACAGTGAGCGAGGCCCCAGCATACTTGAGGTTTCTGCTAGGTCGACACGACTTCATCAGGGGATGCAAGTATTAGGGTCCTTTCCCATTCAAGATTTTTAAGGCAGAGACACATAGCTTTAAAGGAAACTGTCTTTCTCACATGGAGCCAGTGTAGTTTAGCGAGAGCTGGCCCCATGGACGACTGCCTCGAGATATTAAGTAGCAACTGTGCTGCCGGATTCTGCACGCTCTGGAGTTTTGGCAATCTACTTTGTGAGGCTCCTAGGTATAACACATTACAATAGTCCAGCCTGGACATAACCAGTGCCTGGACTACTGATTTCCTGGCAGCCTTTGGGAGAAGGCCCAAGATTTTAATCAGAATTTTCAGGATTCAGAAACACTTTCCCGCCAGACAAGAGATCAGGGTATCAAATGATAGATCGCCGTCAACCCAGATGCCGAGGTTCTTCACTTTTGGCTTGGGAATCTGTACTGGACCAAGTACATCTGGCCATCAAGCAGAGGACGAAATAGATGGTTATTTCCCTGCTAAGAGCACCTCAGTTTTTCCGGCATTTAACCTGATGCAACTATCGTCCATCCACTCTGCTAAATCAGCCAGGCAAGATCTAAGCCGAGCTGCAGAGGCTCCCTCACCCTGAGACAGGGTGGTAAGCTGCATGTCATCAGCGTATGACACGATGATAAAGGCATGATGCTCAATGACATCTGCAAGGGGGCCCATATAAAGATTGAACAATGTGGGGCTCAGAGCCCGGAGGCATCCCCTGCCGCAGTGAGACAGCCTCAGAAGAAAATGGATGTTGAACCACCTGGAAGGTGCGATTCTGAAAGAAAAAAGCTGTCAGCCCAGAGCAGTTTCACAGACACCGTGGTTTCATAGTCGTTCTAGCAAAAGGTCATGAATATGGTGTTGAAGGCTGCACTTAAGTCTAGCATAATAAATGCAGCAGTTTAGTTCCCATCAGTTATCTGTCGAAGGGATTCGGGCGCTAACAACAGTGCTGACTCCGTGCAGAAACCCAATTGGGTCTCAAGCAGTAAATCCTCAGCCTCAACAAAACTCATCAGCTGTTCATTTACATGTTTCTCGGCCAATTCGGCAAAGAATGGAAGCAGAGATATAGGCCTGAAATGTCACTGCTTACCAGGGTCCAAAGTAGGTTTTTTCAGTGGTGGCACAACAACAGCCTGCTTCCACCTCGAGGAAACTTGCCCCAATAAAAAAAGATTGAGCAGGTCACACAATCCAGGTTGGATTGCCTTCCTCCCTCCCTCATCCCAGAATCATGGAGGCAGGATCATTTGGGGAGCCTGATTTCACCCTAACCATCAGAGCACGCAGCTCATCTGTGGTTAGGGTATTAAAACTAGAGTCCTCCCTTAGCATCCAATGGTTTACCCCAAGCTTCAAGGCATGGGGCTTCTCCAACAGCCTTTGGGAAGGAATCTTAATTGTTAGAAATCTGATCCCGAAAGAAATGGGCAGTCAAATTGCAACCCTCCACAGATGGAGAAATGGCCTCAGAAACATGACCCAAGGAGGATAATGATTTTACAATGGTGACTAGCTCCTGTGAGGAGTTCGGAGCTCACTCGATCTTATTTGCATAAAAATGTCTACGGGAAATTCTAATCTGTTTGTGATAATCCTTCAGTGCCTTACAATAATTAGCTTCTTCCAGGCACTGAAGTTTCAACGCCAAAGCCGCTCAAGACGTTTACATCTCTATTTTTGCATCCAGAGATCTTCATTGAACCATTCAGCCGAGGGTTTGAGGTGATTAGCTATACAATTCATCACTGGTGCAATGTGATCAAGTGCGTCAGTAATCCAATTCTCCAATTGTAGGTTAGCCGCTTCTACACAAGCACATAAAATTAGATGGTTTACAACCAGAGCCTCCGTAAAGGCAGCGGGGGTAACCATCCATTTTCGGGACCAGCTCTGCCTACATTCACTTGCAATAGGTATAAGAGTGGGTAAGAGGATCTGAAAAGGCATGGCAAAATGGTCAGATCAGAAGTAGGGGAATCCACCACCACTCGTGTGAAATTGTAAAAAACATAAGATCCAATGTATGGCCCATAATATGCATAGGAGCAGCATGGACCAGTTAGACAAACTGGAGAGCTTCCAAGTCCTCAACAAGAGTAGAAGCCGGCTTGCACATTGCAGCTTCAACATGAAGATTAAGATCACCCAAAACTAGAAAATGTGTATACCGCGACAAAAAAAAGAGGGCACAATATCAGCCCAGACAGTTATAAAGTTTGAAGCCAAACCCAGCGGTTGATAAATCAAAAACTTCCCTAAGGTGAATTTAGTTGAAAGAGCCAGAGTAAAAAAGGGATGCCTCACAGCCCGCAATATTTATCTCTGTAACGGTACAAAGACAATGTCTAAAAATAATAGCGATCCCTCCCCCTCTTTGCGTCTATCTGTCTTCATGTTTCACAATTGCATAACCATGCGGAATGGCGGCAAGAATATCCGGTGCTGAGTGTTCTGTTAACCAAGTTTCAGAGAAACAAAGCATCTGGCTGGTGGTCTACCAGAAAGTCAAAGACCTCAGTTTTATGCTTAAGAGAATAACAATTCAGCATGTAACCTCGTGCCATAGACGGAGTAGGCTGGCTCTTACTTCCCCTTTGGATCACTGTTCGCGGGGCCAAAAATACAAACTCCCACCTACCACAGCTCCAAGGGAGGCATCCAGAATTTGCTGACCGTCCCCAGAGATGGTAGGGACAAGTGGTCTGAGTTTGCTCACCAAATAGCGCCTGATGTTTGTCTCTAAACGGGCAGGGGTCCTGGCCCCTGGCGCTGTCCAGGCACGAACGGACGCAGGAGGGCTTGCCTTAAGCGCGCCTTTGACACACTTGCTGTGCACATCTGCTGCGTGGTCGCGCCATCCCCAGTAGTCCCTAAATGAGAAAGGCTAGAATGGCAACCACTGAAAATGGCAGCAGGCAATTGCTTTAACAGGCGAGGTAAATGTGAGCAAACTGGAAATGTTACAGTAAAGGTAAAGCAATTTTATAAAATGCAACGTGCCCCTACAAAGTCCCCACAAGATCTGACTAGGTGCGGTGCGGTGCAGTCATGCCATTCCCGGACTGATGTAGTCCCTAAATGAGAAAGACTAGAACAGTAAATACTGAAAATGGCAACCAGCACTTGCTCACTCTAAATGGTGGGTCAAATGTGAACAAACTGGAAATGTTACGGCAAAGGTAAAATAATTTTAAAAATACAAAGTGCCCCCATAAGCTGCAATACAAGATCTGACTAGGTCATCCATTTATAATAAAAAAAATAAAAAAAAAAGACAAATGTAATCCCCCACTCCACAAGCAGTATGTCTGCTCTGTGGCTTGAACATGTACCTAGCTCGTTTTCATGCAGTGTAAATAACAAGCATTGGAAAAGCCAACAGGTCTCACCTATGCGAGAACTATTGGCTTTGCCAATGACATTTTGCCATGTTGTACAGCAGTGAGGCTGCACAACATGACTAAAGGTTAGGAAAAAATAAAGCGCTATGACATGGCCAGTACTGGCACCGCACCATAGCACTTTTTGTCTGGGTGAGACAGGCAAGCAAGGATGGGGTGGGGGTGCACGCAAGCAACGACTACTGGTAAGGGTACGGGGCAACAACACTGAGAAAGCGTTGGTGGGAGAGGAAGAAGCAACACGGAATAGTGGCGTGCAGGAGGTGGAAGAAGCAACATGGAAAAGGGGCAGGCAGGAGGTGGAAGAAGAAATAGTACCTGAAGCACAACAAGCCCAGCGGTGACAGACACTAATCAAGAGGAAACAATCTGTGCTTGGTTCAGGCTCCACAGAGAGAAAAGGAAGTGACGTCCGGCATATACTGGCCAATTAGGAGGAAGCAAAGAAGAGTGACAATGAACCTAACAATTGGTAAACAATGGGCGAGGTTCAAGCACTGTATTGTACACAATACCCTTTGCAGCGATATGCACCATCGACAGGCGAGAATTAAAAATCAGGACAGTTCTAACATGCTTCTTCATTTACTAAGAATTCTTCTGTAAGGAGACCCTCATTCCCCTACCATGTGCATCCTTGAACTACCTGTATAGAGCAAAATTATCCAATTTGGGAAAATTTAATCTAAAACCTAGAAATGGTGCACAATAAAAACGTTATTTTTACAGACTCAAATTTAGCTGTAATGTCTGCCTTTCAATTGATACATACTTTGCGACTATTCTAAATATTGAAACACTAGGAAACAATTGTTTGGGGCTGAGAACCATATTGTAGGTTGGTGTGTGCCAATGAGAGATACATTCAGAAAGGCGATGTTTCACGAAGCAGGTCTGAGATAATCTCTTGTTCTGACACCCAATTCACAAACTTACTTCCCACATTGCTGAATCAAGGAACGAGTTTGGCCTTGAACAGACTGGATCCTGACAATCTGCATTGTTGAACAATGGAAATGTAGTATCCTGCTTTAAAGTGAATGCAGGGGCCAGCTGTAAATACATTGTAAATCTTGGTTAGATACATGGGCCAGGACGATAGAGGCATAGCAATCTGCCTGGGCTTTTTCTCCCCGCAAGACCTTCCAGTAGCGGCTCCTCGAGGGAGTGCTGCGGGGCGGGGGAGGGACAAGGTGGGGGGTAGTAAACTCCGGAATTGGGCCGAACGGAGTCGAGTAAAGAAATAAATAAATACAACGAATTACATTGCGCGCTGCATCGCCGATTTGGCGTTGCAGCGCGCGCAATGTAATTCGTTTTGTTTATTTATTTCTTTACTCAACTTTGTTCGGCCCAATTCCGGAGTTTACTACCCCCCCACCATGCCCCTCCCCGCCCCACAGCACTCCCTCGAGGACCCGCTACTGCCTTCACCTACTTTTGCTTTTAAGTGAGTCTTTAAACTTGCCCAATATTAAACACCAAGATCTCATGCAATTTTTCATTTTCCTGCAATTAATCAGCCACAGCTGGAGTGCCGTGTTTGATGGTGGTGTAGTAAAATGATTAACTCACTTAAAGGACCCTGTTGCTGTTTTTGTTTTAACTTCTCTTAGAAACCATTAAAACATTCTCTTAAATAGAGCACGTACATTTGCTCTTTTTTTTTTTTTAACTCATCTGAAAATGTAATTCTAAAAACATTTCAGGAATTACACTTTGAAAGCCGAGACTTGTGCAAGTTTCCAGGCATAACCTGTAAAAGTCTTGAGAATTCCCAAAAGTTGCAACCCTGCAGTAGCATGCGGTAGTAAACCTGCGGGGTGCGCATTTAACACTTCGTTTGGAGAATCCGGTCTATAGTTCTTAGATGAATTGAAATCCAGTGCCTTAAGATTTAGACAACTTTACTGCAAACCGTATGCTTAGATCTATAGCTAGATGACCCATCTCTTATTTCATTGCAAAAGTTTCTAATATGTAAAAACCAATATCTTGCGAAAGTCGTTACTTGAATGCACATACATGTCCACTATTCAGAGAATGAATGTCAATTCTTATCTATTAGTTTCTCTGCCAAAAATGCTCCTTGGCAGACGCTGGATATGTCCCACTCCCACACTCATCTGCAGATGAATATGGTGAGAAGTTATTGGATTCTTGCAACCAATTGCTATGCATCTTCCCAAATTTACCTTCAATTTATCAAGGTTTGCTGCATTGTTTGAATCAGCTACTCGTAATCTATCCTCCTTTATTTTAGCATCTGCTTCTTTCTCAGTCTATGTTTACAATGTAAGTTTTTTAGTTTAGTTCCCCTGTGCTCGTGTGAATGGAGGACAATAGAGGGTTCCATGTAAGAATATGTGTCATACGATTCCTTAATCCCCCAATGAGCCGTTGAAATTTCCAGAATCATTCTGGTACTTCTGGTAATTTCATGACAGGACCGGAGGCTAGCATTATGCATCAACTTTTATTGCCATGCTCCCTGCAGCACTTCAAAGTAATACATCACAAAACTTTAAAATTCCAGAACATAGAACGTCCATAACATATATAAACTCTGACACAGCAGCCATCTTCCTCTTTTAATTGCTGCTCCTTGAAAGAAAAGTACTTTTTACATTTGTTATTTTGAATCTAAGGTTAATGAATTTTAATGTTTTAAAAAGATTATTTAAGAGATGTTTTGTTTTAATGTAGGTAATGTAAGTAGTTAAAATTATTGTGTATGTTTTGATTAAAAGTACGAATTTTTAGGTTAAAGACCCAATTTATGGGTCGTTTAGAGGTGGGACATTAGGTTGGGTAGGCTGTTTTTTTCGAAGTATATCGATTTAAGTATTGTTAAAAAAACTAAAAAAAACGAGAAAGAAATGAGTTTATTGTTGCGCCGCAAGCGTTTTAAATCTTGATGCTCGCGGCGAAGAAGGAGTCGGGTGCGCGTGTGAGCGCGAGGGATTCTTCGGGAGATAGCGCGAGGGAGTGCAAGTGTTCTTCATGTTAGGAACGCGAAGTAATTTGGCATATGAAAGGCTCCGTTTAGCGTCATCACGCACGTTGCGTGTAGACGCAAGGGAGCCATTTTAGATGAGTGTTGCGCATTGATTTAAATGAAGAGCAAGCAAGTAACAATCAGCTTTTCTCTGTCAGTTGAATCGGAGCGAGTGAAAGGAAGCAGTTTAACAGCTTAAAAAGAGAACGATTATTAGAAATAAGAGGCGGATTTTGGATTGAAGAAGGGAAATTTTAAAAGAAGTAATTATAAAATAATATGATAAAATTAAAAAATTGGTGAAGGAAAATGGAGAATAATGAGAGCACACAGACCTCTGCTGAGGGAGATTAAAGGAAGATTGTGCAGGAGGAAACGAGATCTTCTATCAAGGAGGTTTTAGAAAGTGTGCTTAGGAAGAAAAGAAGGGCAGTAGAATGCTCGGAGGATGAATATTGCTCTACGAAGGAAGGAGAAGGAGGTGAGGTGAGAAGTTATGGAAAAAGGGGGAGAAAAGAAAAGAATATTGAGGTAGGAGTAAGGTTTTTGAAAAAGGATCATGGTGAGCCTAGCGCCACAAATGTGGAGGGTGTCCTATGCGGCACAAAAGAGGGTGTCCTATGCGGCACAAAAGATGGAGAAAAACATGAGGAAGAACTCCTAAGTCAGGAGTATGATGAGGAAGCGGATGAGTTTGTGCTAGATGATTATATGGATGACGAATGGGATTTAGATACTGAGAAAGAAGAGAAAGAAAGGAATGATAAGGGAATTGTTAAGGATCCTCAGGGTGAGGATATGTTTAGCTCGGATAAGATTCGTCATCCAAGGAGCACAGAATGGTGGCCTTTACCACACGTGGCAAGTTTTTTAAAACATTGGATAAGAAGGCCACTTGAGAGAGAGGCAAGAGCTGTAATGAAGGCGGAATGTTCACGTCCAGTGGTGGATGGCAAAGCATGCAGGACTCCGGATCTAGACCCGCATTTGATTAGTTATCTTTTTAAGATGGGGAGAGACCCAAGGAAAGGTTTAGAAAGGGCACTTAAACAGTGCCAGGACAGTTTGTTGGATGTGTTGGGTCCTTTAGCACGCATTTTAGATATGGCTGAGGAGGCCAAGATGAAGACTGTCCAAATTGATAATGAGCTTTTGAGAGGTTGGGCTCAAAGAGCGATATGTTTTTTGGGTAATGCGAATTCAGCATTGTCAGCAGAAAGGAGAAAGGCTATTCTTATGAGAATAAGCCCCAAGTTGGGGGATTTTGCAAGAAAAGAGCCCACTGAAGATACTAGGGGTTATCTGTTCGGGGAAGGACTAGTGAAGGGGGTAGGAAAATATGTAAATACCTTCACTAGTTTAGATAAGGCTCAAACTTCTCTAAGAAGAGTTTTCGGAAGAGGAGTTTGAGAGGGCTGGGGCAAGAGCCCATTTACCTGGCCGGTCCTTCAGCAGGGCTCAGTACCAATCTCAAGGACGAGCTGCTTTCAGAGGATTTCAGGCAGCAACCGGATTTTATCCTCAGAGAGGAAGAATTGGAAGAGCGCGTGGAAGAGGGGGTGCACAGTCCATACAAGGAGTGCAAGGTAGGTACGAAGATCACTACTGGTTCTTTCCCCAGAGAGGTAGGGGGAAGGTTAAAATGGTTTGTGAGAAATTGGGATTTAGCAACAAAAGACAGTTGGGTTATTCAGACTGTAAAAGGATATTTAATAGGGTTCGAGGAAGAGCCGTTTCAGATGAAGGAGCCAAGGCAGCTATTTTTTCAAAGAGATTTGCAAGTCATAGTTGCAGAGGAGATGAGAGAGATGTTGCGAAAGGGAGCAATTCAAAAACTTTCAGAGGAAGATCGCATATTTGTGAGTACTGTTTTCTTGGCAAGGAAAATGGTTGGAGACGAGTGATAAATTTAAGAGAATTAAATCAGTACGTTGTGTACAGACATTTCATGATGGAAGGGATCCATCTGTTAAGGGACATTCTTCAGGAGAGCGACTGGTTGGTGAAGTTAGATCTGAAGGATGCGTATTTCACTATTTCTGTTGCAGAAGAGAGTCAGAAGTATCTGCAATTCAGATGGATGGGGGAGCTTTTTCAGTTTTGTGCGCTCCCATTTGGTCTAGCGTCGGCACTGTGGTGCTTTACAAAAAGGTTGAGACCTGTAGCAAAGTATTTGAGAGAGAGAGAGAGGTGTACGCATGGTGATGTATTTGGACGACTTTTTGATTACATCTCAAAGTCAGGAGGATTTGAGGGAGCAGTTATTGCTAACAATAAGTCTTTTGGAGAATCTGGGTTACATAGTGAACAAGGAGAAGTCAGTTTTGGAACCAAGTCAGTGTTTGGAGTTCTTGGGATTTATGGTAGATACAGTAAAGAAGACCAAGTCTGCCAGAGAAAAAGGTAGTGAAGATAAAGTCAGAAGTGAAGGGTTTATTAAGAAAAGAGAGAGTGTCTCGAAGGAGTTTAGCAAGAGTGATTGGACTTTTTTCTTCGTCAATTCAGGCTGTGTTTCCAGGTCCGCTTCATTACAGGGCATTGCAGAGGATGAAGGCATTTCATCTAAGGAAAGGTTTATGGTATGGAGATCTGGTATCTTTAACATCAGAAGCACGGGAGGAGTTGCTTTGGTGGTTAGAGAATTTGGACCTTGGAATGGAAGAGCGATTTTTGGAATATGCCCAGATTTTGTGTTGGAAACAGACGCAAGTCTATTTGGATGGGGTGCGTGTTTAAAGGATCAGGAAACAGGAGGAAAGTGGACTTTGGAGGAGAGGAAGGATCATATAAATGGATTGGAGATGAGAGCAGAGCTTTATGCTTTGAGGAGTTTTGGAAAGAAATTAAGGAATTTCAATGTTTTGTTAAAGATGGACAATGTTACTGCTGTCCGCTATATAAACAAGTTGGGAGGAAGCAGATCGAGGAATCTGACTCAGCTGGCAGAAAAGATTTGGAGTTATTGTTTGGATCAGAAAATAGGTTTGAAGGCGGAGTATTTTCCAGGTTTGGAGAATGTTGTGGCGGATTGGAACTCGAGATATTTAAGAGATTTCAGCGATTGGAAGCTGAATGTGATCTATTTCAGGAGAATTTATCAGGTATGGGGTCCGTTGGAAGTGGACTTGTTTGCGTCAAGGCGGACGTTTCAACTGGAAAGGTTTTACAGTTGGAGACCGGATCCGTTAGCAGAGGAGGTGGATGCGTTTCAACAGGATTGGAGCAAGGTGAGGGGGTATGTTTTTCCCCCCTTTGCAATGATACAGAGAGTTTTGTTGGTGGTGAGGAGACAGAAATGTCAGTTATTGTGACACCTTTTTGGGCAGGACAGGCTTGGATGCCAGGTTTGTTAGAAATGGCAGTAGAAGAGCCTTTTTTGATTCCGGAAACAGAGGATGTTCTTTTAGGGGAAGAATAGGGTTTTCATCCTTTTGTCTTGGAAGGGGCTTTGAGCCTTCTTGTTTGGAGGATTTCTAGGGAGGAATGCAGTTCAGAGGCCTTTCGGAGCAGGCTAAAGAGTTGCTCAATGAGTCATGGGCTCCAGGGACAAGGAAGAGGTATGTTGGAGCATGGAAGAAGTGGGTTTGTTGGAGCATGGAAGAAGTGGGTTTGTTGGTGCATGGAACGGGGTTTGGATCCAGTGGAGGCATCTGCCATAGAGTTATCGAATTTTTTATCTATCTTATTTGAGAAAGGATTAAGTTACAGGACAATAAATTGTTATAGGTCAGCAGTTGCTGCAGGACATAGTTTAGTGGGTAATTGCTCTGTAGGTAGGGATCTATTAGTCTGTAGGGTCATGAAAGGTATAACATTGAGAAGACCTCCAAAACCAAGATATAATTGTTTATGGGATGTGAATAAATTACTTCAAATGTTTGAGGGTTGGCCTATGAATAGATTTTTGAGTTTAAAACAGCTGTCAGGTAAGTTGGCAAATTTGTTGTGCCTAATTTCTTTTAGAAGAGTTTCGGATGTTCGAGCTTTAGATGTTAGCAATAGATGTTACAATCCGGATGGAGTGTTATTTAGGATTAATAGAAGAACGAAATGCATGTCTTCATCTATCTTTTATCCTAGGTTTGAGGATCATCCTAAGTTGTGTGTAGTTCAATGTTTAAAGGAGTATGAGTATCAAAACAAAGAGAGGGGGAGAGGAGGATATGGCTAGGTTCGTCCTCCTGGGTACTTGTAAAGCAAAAGAAGATCCGTAAATAATGGATCAGGGAACCTAGCTAATAGGGAAGAGGAGGGGTCTACTAAATGAGTAAGACACACCTCAATAAAGGGAAAAGAAAATTCTTTCTTGAGTCCCCTCACTCACCAAAGGTTTCCCCTAGGTGACATGCTTCATCATTAGGGCCATCCCAAGCATCTACTGCTTGGGGCGTGCTGCGACTTGCGATAGTTACGTAGGAGCACTAATTTTTAAGATATGACTATGTGTGGTGCAGTGAAGGGGAGTGGTGTGAGTGGTTGTTAAAAATTACCTAACTAGTGAACGTAAACGATTTTATTCTTGCTCCTAGTTGGCAAAGGATAAAAAGGGGTTAATAAAAGGGAAAAGAATTAAATGTCCCTGATATTTTAAGTCAACATGTTTCGAGGTGTCCCCTAACCTCTTAACCTCTTAAGGTGTCCGCTTATGGGAACGAGTAGGTCATTTTGACGGAGGCTAGCAGAGTCAAGGTCTATTCAGGCTCCTCCACCCGGGCTGACCATGGGGCTTACTTTTGCCAGTTATTAAATACTACGTGTTCAGTATAACCGTATGTAATTTATAATTATATCTAGCGCTGACACAATAAGTGCGCGCCCCACTGTTTTTCTTATTTTTCACTTTATTACAGGTTTGCACGGAGTGGTACACATGGGGCTGGCCCCCATGTTGTCCTGAAGAAGAGGTTAGGGGACACCTCGAAACATGTTGACTTAAAATATCAGGGACATTTAATTCTTTTCCCTTTTATTAACCCCTTTTATCCTTTGCCAACTAGGAGCAAGAATAAAATCGTTTACGTTCACTAGTTAGGTAATTTTTAACAACCACTCACACCACTCCCCTTCACTGCACCACACATAGTCATATCTTAAAAATTAGTGCTCCTACGTAACTATCGCAAGTCGCAGCACGCCCCAAGCAGTAGATGCTTGGGATGGCCCCAATGATGAAGCATGTCACCTAGGGGAAACCTTTGGTGAGGGGACTCAAGAAAAGAATTTTCTTTTCCCTTTATTGAGGTGTGTCTTACTCATTTAGTAGACCCCTCCTCTTCCCTATTAGCTAGGTTCCCTAAAGGAGTATGAGAACAGGTTGAGTGAGTTCAGGCGGCATGGTGACAAACAGCTTTTGATTTTGTATGTGAAACCCTTTAGACCGGTTACTTCAGCAACCATTGCAAGATGGGTAAGAGGTTGTATGCTAGAAGCTGGTGTGAATATGAATGATTTTGGGGCACACTCGGTAAGGGGTGCGATGGCGAGTAAGGTTTTCTTGTCAGGTGGACGTTTGGAAGAGATTTTGCATGCAGCAGATTGGTCTAATGCAGATGTTTTTGCTCGTTTTTACTTGAAACCATTAGGTCATGTTTCGTCTGTGGTTGTTGCACAGCTTTGAACATGCATAATGCTAGCCTCCGGTCCTGTCATGAAATGTAGATTCTCCAAGTTAGGTGTAGAGAGAATCTGGATTTCATTATGGACATGGAGGCTAGCATTATCCATCCCTCCCTCCCTCCCTCCCTCCCAGGTAAGCGTATGGAGGGGGGAGTGGATATATAGATTAATAAAAAATTTAAAAAAATTTAAGTGTTAGTAATCAGTGGAGTTTTAAGAATCGGAAAACATAAATTGTTTGAATTTATTGTTTCAGATAACCAGTAGAGTCTGAAGTGAGGATTTTGTTGTTCGGTTGGAGTAGAAAAGAAGTTAACGTGTTTGGAGTCAAGTGCAGCATAAAAGAGGAAGATGGCTGCTGTGTCAGAGTTTATATATGTTATGGACATTCTATGTTCTGGAATTTTAAAGTTTTGTGATGTATTACTTTGAAGTGCTGCAGGGAGCATGGCAATAAAAGTTGATGCATAATGCTAGCCTCCGTGTCCTTAATGAAATCCAGATTCTCTCTACACCCAACTTGGAGAATCTACATTTAGCAGATTACCTTGATACAATCACCCATCTTTCTCTAGGTGCGCCACCTCGCTACGAACATCTCATAGTCCTTCAAATAGCATGGTACCCTTGTCCCTCCTCCATTAATTGAAAAAGCAATTGATAAACGTTCTGTTTTTTTTTTTTTGCAGATTTACATAGCGCAAACTCGACTCGAAGGTATTGGAGCACTTTACATGAGCACCGGTTACGTTACACAAGGACACATGGATATATTTTTTTTTGGTAGGCACAGGGAAATTAAGTGATTTGCCCAGAATCACAGGATGTTGACGCGACCCCGAGGCTCGAACCTTGGTTTCCAGCACCAAAGTTGGCTGCTCTAGCCATCAGACCACATCCTCTCCCCCATTGTATTAATTGCATCTTTTCTTGCTTGGGCTCCTAATACATTTACCAGCATATCAGTTAAGGAGGTCGCCGATAGAAACAGGAAAACAATTAAACTCAAGAATAATTGCTCCCATTAGTGCTCAGAATTATCATAGGAGTGCCAATAATGCCTGAGGGCTGGAAGGAGGCAAATCGGAAGCAAAACGGGAGCCCACTGGCCATTTTAATCCAAATTGCACCCCGGACCATAGTTTATTCAAGGGTCTTGCTACGAAATTCTGCACAGGTGAAAGTGAGCTTCCCTTAGGAGTTCCCCTTCTCTCCTTGCCACCACCCCTTGCTTGTATTCAGTTCTTAAAGGGTGCAGGGATAGTCTCATTAAAGTGAATTCTTGCTTCAGATAAGACAGACACATTATTTCCCTTGTATCCATCAACCGAGTAGCAAGTCCATCAACCCATTATCACGCAAAAAGCCTTCTGGACAACACTCTGGGGCCTAATATTGTATGTTAAATATGGTTATTAGCTACTGAGCTATCTTTTCTTCTAGCTTCTTTACAGCCCCTTTGTTCCAATGGGTCAAAACTTTCTGATACCATGATCACTGCGCTACTATCAAAGGCGTCCTCTTTCTCACTGAGGGCTTATGGGTTGGCATGTTGTGTCACGTTTGAGTCATGTTCTTTCCACTCTCCAAATTTCATGACAACTGTGTACAGCATTAAAAAAAATCACTTGAGCACGTCACTAAGAAATGGTTTAGTCTTACATTTTAGTTTAATTCTAACAGATATGTCATTTTCATTCATTTTATATAACTCAAGAAAAATAGAACTTTTCACTACTTAGAAGCCAAATGTAAAATGGATACAATAGTTCAGTGGTATGAGCGTTGGTAACCGAAGTATGCAACCAGGCTATAGAGCCAAAATACAGATCCCTGGTGCACATTAACTACACAGAAAGCATCACAGTTTAAATGCTTGCATTTTAACATTGGTGACCTATAAACAGCATGTGATGCTCACATTTTGCATTCTTGACCTCAAGGAAATGCTTGTTCCTATTCAAAGAGCACTATCAAAATGTTTTCATATGCAAATATGGTCATCCTCCACCAAAGTGCTGACCTGGCAAAACTAAGACGCCCTTATGCTTCTTGATGAATTTATAAGTGCCAGACAGATCCCATACATTAAAGGATTGGAGGTGAATAGCCTCCAAGTGGAAGTGTTTAGGCCCACAAGACCCAGGGGGACAGGTACAGTGGTCAAGGTTGCAGGATTCAAGTGACCAGGTAGTGGAAACTTAATCCAATAATTTTAATGGTTTAATTCAGTCATCACAAGATAACCGAGAAAAGAGACGAATGTCCTGAGAAGTGCGAGACTAAAAAGACAAAGGAACTCAGAACCCTGCTACATATGAAGAATTTATAATGTTATGTGACAAAGCCGCAGACCCATGGATTTGCACATTAGTGTACTCGTGGACTAGAAATGGTCCAATCAACACTCAAACAATTAAACATGGTCTGTTTTAACCACCAGCACAGCCAGCCAGTAACACTGCACACTATTCATGATTTAGAACCCTGCTAAATGTCAATGCTTCATTTTGTTACAAACGACATGCATTTTAATGGTGAAATTTACCATGAAGCAACATCATACAGTGATCCCTTACACACTATATTTCGAATTTTCTTACTCTACAAAGAGAAAAACCTTTTGTAAAATAATTGAAACATCCACACATCTCTTCAGATTCATGGTGGCCTTTCCCATTCTGTAGTTTGATATGTGGAACTATACAGTTCACAAATTATTAATAGCCACCAGGACTGCACTGCCCGACCAACCATTGTTTGCCTTGAAGGCCAATGGCATTTTCACCAAATGATATAACACAGGTCAATTCTACTGACAGGAATGGGGGGGAAAAAATAGTGGGGCTTACATTATTCATTGGATTACTGACGCTTGGAGAACAGGTACAATCAACTACCTAATAAAACTCTTACAGGTTAAAAAAATAATACCCACAAGTGACGCAAACTATGATTAACCAACACAAAAACAACAACTTTTTCAAACCTTCCCAAGGCCTCCTCCTTTACAACGTCTTCTAAGATATTGCTTTGAACCATGTACAGAAGTAAGAAAAACCATCGAATAGATGACTGCCCTGTACTATGCCTATTACCATATGATCTCAAAGTGCTACTGAGCTAAATGGCAGATTATTACTTAATAAATAAATACCGATAGACACATTTACATTGAACTGAAGAGGCACAAGAGTGTGTTGCACACAAATGGCAAATTAACTTAACTGTGCACTACCCACCACCAGGCTGGGCTCCAAATGGAACCATGTAGTGGAAAGAGGTGATCCACAGACGTAATTGAGGTTTATCAGACTTTTAATGTTTACTTCTCTGATGAAACGTCCTCTTGTTTAATAAATAAAACGAAGAGTGTGGTGCTCTAGAAAGATGTAAAACACCATGGATTGCATCACCTCGTACGAAAGACAGGCTTTTTAGGCCTCAAAAAGAAATGTAAGGTCTCCCTCCTATTTTTCCCCGTTACATGGATGTGCATGTAAGTGAATATTGTTAAAAAACTAAACAAAAAAAAGCAGTCCTTGTACGAGTCAGTGACATGCACAAGAGTTATGTAAACAACTTAGAACAAGAAACATTCCAGAATCCTTTCAAAACAGACAACCAACAACTGTAAGGACACCCGCCACAGTTTCTAGCTTCGGGAAGCAGCAATCAAGTTCCAGTTCATTAAAGGGTGGTCATTTTGAGTAAAACTTAAATAAATCACTTTTATATAACCACGTACATTTTGTAGAAATGTATATTCCTAGAAAAATAAATAGATACGCTTTTTAAAAAAATGCCCGATTTCATTACAAGACCGGAGGCTAACATTATGCAATAACTTTTATTGCTGCCCCAAAATGCAGCCCTTTAAAGAACATGTATTACATCACAAGGAAAACATTCCATAGAACTTTAGAAACATAACATAGTAACAGTGTAGCTAGGCATCATCCTCTTTTATTGGCTGCTCCTCATCAATTAAGTACATTTAACTCTTAGCTCCTAGTTTTGCTACTATTAATATTTATTTTTCAAGATCTACAAGGTAAGTCAACTTGTTTTTTATCCTTTGGGTAGCGACCCCTCCAATTTCTGGTCAGGCCCCTATCCTCTATCCCACCGTATGCATAATTTAGGCATTACATGGCCTTTTGCGCGCTTATACGCTTATTACTTAATGCTTAGCGCTCTCTATGCTAACTAATACTCAATACGAACTACTATTTTAATGTATGCCAATATATCTAGATGTATGCCAATATATCTAGAGAAAATGTATGCCAACACTGACCTTTTCTTATCGATTGCGTAATCTGGCATGAGTTGTTTATGGCTCTCCGTTCTACTGAGCCTGAAGTAGCCGGATCGGGCTCCACGCCCGACACTTCAGAGATGCTGTGTCTCATGCCGAAGGGTTTAAGGGTACCGCAGAGAGCGTCTGACTCTCGCGGTTTCCCCTCCTACCTTCGACTGCCTTGACGACGTCTCTCTTTCCCTCGGAGAGAGACCGCCGCTGCAATCAAGACCTCGATCCTCACAAAACTGCGATTCACGTCAACAGTTCCCCAAGGTCTCACCTTGCCGGGCCGCAGCAATTTTATGAGAAAGTTTCGCTCTCCGCTCGCAAGAGACGGAGAGAGACAGTTGAGTTTACACGCATCGGAGCTGGGTTTCAAACACGGGACGGACGCGACTCTGCCCCCGACCTTCCCAGCTCCGTTTTTGCTCCGTCAACCATTTGTTTTTACTCAATCCTGTTTCCCCATAATAAGGAAGTGACGAACAAAAAAAAAAAAAAAAAAAAGAAAGGGAAGAGTAAAAAAGGACTATAGCTTGCTGGTACAGTTTCTATGGTAACCAAGCAGGCTCGAGCCTTGCAACGGTCTTTTCCTGACACCGAAGGAAGCAGGCTCAAGAACAGTTTCTCCAACTGATTCAAATTAAGATAAGGAAAGATACTCATTAAAAAAAAAAAAAAGGGGGGGAATAAGGGGATTGTTTTAAACTCTACCCCTTAGTTATCAGAGATTGGATTTTAGATAATTGTTTACTGTTTTGAATTAATAAAACTTTATTATTTAAACAACCCATTTCAACATTATGTCTGATTTTGAAAGAGGGGACTTCATCCATACCCCTCAGTGAGAGAGTACTAATTAATTTCCTTGAGCAGGAATTTAAATCCTCTCTGAAAGAGGCTGTGGAGGCAGCCCTTAGCAAAAGAAAAAGGGACCACTCTGAAGAGGACCTAATATCCCTTTCAGAGGATGAGTCTCCCATCAGAAAAGGAGGTAAGGTGATTAAAAAAAACAAACACATGTCTAATGTTCCGCTTATTAATGGTAGCCAGCGCGCTACAAAAGAGAGATGAAGCATCAGGTAGCCTGTGCGCTACAAGTGACCTTGGTACCCATAGCGGTACAATTAGCAAGAGCAGCCTTATTGGTGCAATAAGTCCAGGTGTCCACCACGGCACAAAAAGACCAAGTGACCTTCATGGCTCAAAAGAGCCCGGCTTGCAAGCTGGAAGAGAAATCTACTCCTATGATACTTACCCAAATGAGGACGAGGAGGATGAGTATATTTTTGATCCCCTTGAAGATTTGGATAATGATCTTCTTGATGAAGACCTTGAACAAGGCTCTAGCTCAAAAGCCATTAAAGATCCTACAGGGGTGGAAATGTTCAATCCTAACCAGATAACTCACCCAAGGGGGTGAGACTGGTGGCCTATGGACCACGTCTCGAAATCCATCCAACATTGGATCCGCAGTTCCCTCGAGAAGGAAACACGAAACTTGATGAGGGCAGAGTGCCCTAGACCCTTCCTAGATAATAAAGCAGGGATGACTTCAAATTTGGATCCAGAACTAATGACATTTTTATTTAAATCAGGCAACGATCCTAGGAAAGGATTAGAGCGTTGCCTCAAACAATGCCAGGACCTGGATATTTTGGGCCCACTCGCAAGAATCCTCGATCTGGCTGAAGAAGCTTCTCTGAAAGGTACACATGTAGATATTGACCTATTACGTGGCTGGAGTCAAAGCGCACTGTGTCTCTTGGGCAATGCAAACGCTGGCCTTTCGGCTTAACATAGAAGGGCCATACTTATGAGGATTAATCCTAAACTTTCGGACCTCACCAATAAAGACCCAAAGGGTGACTGCAATGACTTACTCTTTGGAGAAAGCTTTATTAAAACCCTAGGAAAGTATGTTTCAACTTTCTCAGCCTTCAGCAGGGCTCAATCCAACATGAGGCGCATGTTTGGAGGTAGAGTTTTCACCAGGGCTGGCAGGATGGGACTGGCTGCCAGCCGTGGACAACAGAGGTTCCAATTTTACCCAAATAACCCAAGAGGCTTTGCAAGACAATACCGTGGCAGCAATACCTTCTTCCCACAAAGAGGCCGAGGTACACGTTCACGTGGCGGCAGAGGCAGATTCCAGGGAGGTGGAAACCAAGGTAAGAGTTCCTATTCCTCTTGGTTCTTCCCCTGTAAAGGTAGGGGGAAGATAAAGTCTTTTCAGCCAGAACTGGCGTTTAATAACAAACGACCCATGGATACTCAATACCGTAAGTGGTTTCAAGATAGATTTTACCCACACACTTTATCAAACACACCCACCCAGAGTTGATCCTAGATCAAGAACAATCAAATTTGGTAGAACTGGAGGTGATCCAAATGTTACAGAAAGGTGCCATTCGCAAAGTCAGAAACACAAGGGACGGTTTCACGAGTACAATCTTTTTAGTAAAGAAAAAGGACAAGGGGTGGAGACCAGTCATAAATCTAAGACAGCTGAATGCTTTTTTAGTATACAGAGACTTCAAGATGGAGGGTATCCATCTTTTGAGAGACACCCTACAAGAGAAAGATTGGCTTGTGAAATTGGATCTCAAGGATGCTTATTTCACAATACCAATGGATTACAACTCACAGAAATATTTAAGGTGCTCATGGAAGGGCACGACTTACCAGTTCCGCTGTCTTCCCTTTGGCCTCTCATCAGCTCCTTGGTGCTTCACCAAAGTTCTAAGACCTGTAGTAGCCTTTCTAAGGAAAAGGGCTGTCCGGATTATAATCTACCTAGACGATATGCTGATAATGTCACAGAGTCAGAAAAAATTACTAATACACATGAAATGGACACTAGACCTCTTAGAGGGACTAGGATTCATTGTCAACACAGAAAAGTCTGTAACAACTCCACTCAGAATCTAGAGTTCCTAGGTTTTCAGGTGAATACCATCACGAGCCAATTACCCTTAAAAAAATTGACAAAAATAAAGAAGGAAGTAGCTTATGTCCTTTCAAAGGATACTCTGAGCCTAAGATCCTAAGCAAGAGCGGTTGGCCTTCTGTCCTCTTCTATCCAAGCTGTTTCACCAGGTCCTTTACACTACAGGGCCCTGCAGAGATTAAAATCCTTGGGTTTAAGGGAGGGACTATAGAGGGACTATGGTACTCAGACAAGGTCCCCTTGTCTCAAGAAGCATGAGAGGATCTCCTGTGGTGGTGGAACAATCTGGACAGTTGGAATGGCAAGGCAATCTTCGGGAATGTCCCAGATTTCATAGTAGAATCCGATGCAAGCAACCTAGGTTGGGGTGCGAGAATAGGTTTGACAGAGACAGAAGGGAAATTGTCTCAGGAGGAACGTCTACTTCACATAAATTGTCTAGGAGATGATGGCTGGTTTGAACGCACTGATGAGCTTCAAGCCATCCATACAGAACAGCGTAGTTCTCTTGAGACTGGACAACTTCAGAGCCGTGTCCTATATCAATCGCCTAGGGGGCGCAAGGTCCAAAACACTCGCCAATATGGCCAAGGAAATTTGGTATTTTTGCTGGACACAGAAAATTTTACTAAAAGCAGAGTTCATGAACATAAGAGCAGATTGGAACTCAAGGTTTTCTAAGGGACTCAAGCGACTGGAAACTGAATCCCAAAGTTTTTCAAAAGATTCAGAATCTATGGGGCCCCATCCAAGGGGATCTGTTCGCCAGCAGATTAACATATCCAGTAGAAGAATACTTCAGCTGGAGACCAGACCCCAAAGCGATGGGAGTAGATGCTCTACTTCAAACCTGGGACATGGGGAACTGTTATGCTTTTCCCCCTTTCGCTCTAATTCAGAGGGTATTATTGAAAATATGGAGAGAGAATTACAAGATAATTTTGGTAATTCCCTTTTGGGATACACAGGTATGGTTTCCCGGGGTTCTGGAACTAGCAATAGATTTCCCACGTTTAATTCCAGGGAATTTAGACCTTCTCCTAGGACAAGAAGGGGAGCAACATCCTCTCTTACTAGAAGGAAACATGAACCTTCTTGTTTGGAGGATTTCAGGCGATCACGCAGATACTCAGGCCTTTCAGGAGAGTCTAAAAGCCTACTGGATGAATCATGGGCACCAGGGACAAGAAAAACACTGGTGCATGGAAAAAATGGGCTAGTTGGTGCATCAAACGAGATTTGGACCCCGTGGATGCTCCTATAATTTATATAGCCAATTTCTTAGCAGAGTTATTTAGATCAGGCCTTTGCTATCGAACTGTTAACTGTTAAAGATCAGGAATTTCAGCTGGACACTCACTGATTAATGAATTTTCAGTTGGTAGTGATCCTTTAATCTGCAGAGTAATGAAAGGGATAAGACTTAAACGCCCTCCTAAGGATAGATATCAATCCTTATGGAACGTCAATCTTATTTTTGACTTATTTATGTCTTGGCCTGACAACCCTTTACTATCAAGAAAACAGTGGTCTATGAAATTAGCTACTCTTCTCTGCCTTATATCCTTCAGAAGAGTATCTGATGTTAGAGCATTAGAAATCTGCAACAGATTTTTTTCCCCAGACGGGGTCCATTTGACATTTGTAGAAGAACAAAAACAATGTCTGAGAGTATTGTTTACCCTTATTTTAATGATTGTAGAAAAGTCTGCGTCGTTAATTGTTTGAAAGCTTACGAAAGTGTTACGACTGTTGTTAGACCAGTTGGTGAAAATCAAATGCTGATTTCTTTTGTCAAGGCTTATAAAGCTATATCTGCAGCTACTATCTCCAGACGGGCAAGAACCATTATGTCTGAAGCTGGAGTGAATTTAACTAAATTTGGAGCACACTCTTCCAGAGGTGCAAGGCCAGCAAAGTCTTTTGGGCTGGTGGTACGCTTTCAGATATACTTAAAGCGGCAGACTGGTCTAGTGCTTCTACCTTTGCAAGTTTTTATCTTAAACCGGTGGAGCACGTGAGCAGTATGGCGTTAAATAGCTTTAAACTTGCATAATGGTAGCCTCCGGTCTTGTAATGAAACGGCGATTCTCCAATTAACATACAGAGAGAATCTTGATCTCATTAAAGACAACGGAAGCTAACATTATCCCACCCTCCACGCCCATGTGGAGAAATGTTATATTATTTAAAGTAAATAATTAAATTCTATATTTGATATTTTTATATGTATGTTAAGGATGCTTTGTTGCCTTTGCAATGCTTATTTTACTTAAATTTTACATTTTAAAATATTTTTTAGTGGTTATCACTCTTTTCTATTTCTTCCAGACAATTTTCGTTATGAAGTTTCTTTCTTCATCAAGCAATACCATCAATTCAGCAAGTTTATTCGGATGAGTTTAACTTTTCATCGCAGCCTTAAGAGGATGATGCCTAGCTACACTGTTACTATGTTAGGTTTCTAAAGTTCTATGGAATGTTTTACTTGTGATGTAATACATGTTCTTTAAAGGGTTGCATGTTGGGGCAGCAATAAAAGTTATTGCATAATGTTAGCCTCCGTTGGTCTTTAATGAAATGAAGATTCTCTCTGTATGTTAACTGGAGAATCGCCATTCTTGCCAGCATAGAGGTTTCAGTTTAAAGGCAGCCTGTGTTTTGTCAATCAACACTGCAGTCTCCCAACATATTCCTTCAAGATGTTTTCCAGATGTATTTTTGGCTCCCATCACTAGCCCTGCTCCTAACAGGGACTGTGATGGCAACCAGAAGAAGCCAGAAAGCTGTTGCAAGCTCCTTCTCCAATAGCTGCTTTGTCTCCATTACCGCTCCCCCCCCCACCCACCCCCCAAGGAGCTAACATTGTAGTGCTCAATCTGCTGTCAGCGACACATATGCAGGTTACTTACCTATGGCAAACAAATTAGGCAGTGGAGCATTCTGCACCGAAATGGCCAGAAATATGGCCAAGCCTGTCTCGGATATATGACAGTCAGTAAAAATGTATGTCTGAGAACACAGCCTTTCAGAATAACAGTTGACCCAAATCACTTGATAAAGCATACCAAATGTGTTCTGTGTGCTAACAAAACACAGCTAACAAGCCCTAAACCTTGCAATATTATATTTTGCAAAAACAATTCATTATACCTTTATTCATTCTGTAAAGAAAATTCATTGTGTTTTTAGAACATTATAAAAGATGCCTGCAGATTGTTTTTTAGTCTCAGACACAGCAGTTAATTTGAAGGAAGACTTGTCAACTGCCCTCTTTTCACCAGTATTTCACTGCTCTTGAGTTTCCCTCTCTCTTTTAGGTACTTCATGAGCTCACGGCGCCTCCTCCAGGTTATCCTCAAGCCGTACTCGTGCTCTGGAGTGTCCTGAACCAGCACAGGAAGTGACGTCAGCCCTTCCGGAGTTCCACAGGAACTGTCCAAATCATCAGTCTCACAACACAGTGTCATCGCTCTTCTTGAAAGTTCTGTCGGGCTTCCTCCCTCGGAGGTGTGCTTTGGTGGTAGCAACACCCTGCGTAGCTGTACACTCCTGCGTCTCAACACGGGAGTAGGTTCTGGTGTATCCACTTCCGGTGGGCTGAGCGTATCCGCAGAAAAGCCATTGTCATTGTCAATTTCAAGGAGCGATGGAAGAGGAGCGGCTTGTACCAGATGATTTCTTTGCCTTGTTTTTGTGACTAGTGCAGGGTCATTCCCGCGCGCAGCGTTGCACGTTCCTAGTTCCCTGTTGCGCCTGAAAGGCCTCAGATCTAAAATGGAGTCAGTCGGGTCAGATGGAATACCTGAGATGTCCTTAAAGTCTAACGGAGGAAACTTGCAGACACTTGGCTTTCGACATGCTTTAGTTGCATTCAGCAAAGTCTGATTAGTTCTCCGTGTTCGGCTCGGCGCATCTAAAGTGCTGTTTGCGATATGCCTCCGTCGACGCCCTGGGAAATGCAAGTCGACTGTATGATCAAACTGTGGAGACACCTGAGGGTAAACGAGAAAAAAACAACATGTAAGTTCTTTAGCATTGTCATTAGTGGCTTTTGCATGCTAAAAAAGGGTAGAAAAAAACATTGGGTTAACTGAGTAGAGCTTACAACCAACAGAGACAAATTCAACGTGCATAATAGTTGCTGTTCGAGAGAACTAAAGGACAATTGTACATATTGCGAACCGACCTATAGGCTAATTGGCCAGTTTGCAAAATACATATTGCTTGTAGTAATAGTGGAATGCTGAGGTCACCTGACCACTATGTAATTGCTTTTAAATAAAGCATTTTTTTAGAACAATCACATTGCCTTAATGGAAAACAGGATGCGTAAAAAAAAAAAAAAAAGCTTAAGTAACATTTTTAAGAGCAGGAAGTGGTCCATTATTTTTGTCAACATTCACAAAGAGAAAGGAGTCCATTTAGGTAGTCAGTAAAGTATTAATGTTTTGCGATTGGAATTTGGTCAAAAACATTACTACGTTCTATTCCGATTCGGTATTTGGAAGCGATGTCCCAAACGTGCGCAAACTCAAATCGCGATTTGGTAACAGGTTTCATACATGACAAAGTATTTTTGCACTAGCAAACTGCCCAATTCTGTGATCTAACTGATGCAAAAGGCTTTATAAATGTGGCATAAAGCAACTTTCTTAAAATAACAACCATCAGTATGGAATAAGGTGTTGTGCCCCAACGAAATCTGGTTCCAAATACAACCTACCTAACCTTTAAGAGACACCTCCGCCGTCACAAGTCCGCAAAGTACATGTGTACATTTCTTAGGAAGCCAAATTAATCTCTGCCACCATGCATGGTAATAAACTGAATAATAATGCAAAGGTCAATGTGTTTCGTCTGTTCTGGTTTCCCGCATTACCTTAAAAAAAAAAAAAAATGAGGAGACCCATTTTGCCTAACACCCACTTTACATCTCACATTCTCCTATTCAATTATAGCTGTGTGCTGTCGTTAACCCACTAATTTCTCGACCTGGTGTTCCTCTTTGCATCTATTCTGCTACCCATACTCTACACTGAACCCCGCCACAGCTTTTTTTGTTTGCATGTTTTCACATTTTTTCAATGTAATTATTCTTTTCACAATATTACACACAACCCTTGTAGCGTAGCAACGAAGGACTTTGGGCACAGCCTGCATCTGTCTGTTCTACAAGTACTACACCCAGAAATAAGTGCTTTAGGACGGTTTCCATCGTGGGTGTATGTCTGCAGGTTTGTCGCACTGGGGAATGGTTTTCATCAATACAGAAATTCAGCATTTGTATTTAGGATCACTGTAAAATTAAACTCATATGGCTCGCTAGCAAATGGGATGGAAAACTGAAATACAGATTTAAAGTAAAAGATGTGAGAACACCACATAAATGCAAGCTATAACTACACGTTGAGTGGGTAAGATACAACTTAAGCCAGAATACTGTAATCAAGAAAAACTCCTGTTTATTAAGGTCACTACATTAAGTAATGGGTGCCTGCATTTTCTTATTAACACAACACTCATAACTTTACTTGGTTAGGTTCCATGCACAGCATCATCAAGTCTCTGTCGTGGTAGTCAGGATAGATTGCAGTTTCAATCAGGCAGGAATTGGTCATGCTACCAGCAGCTGGGCTGAGGTTGTGATGAAGGTGTGGGCCATAGGGCAGCCCTTGCTGGGGTCCCAGAGTCCAGCAGTGGTCAAGCAGCAGTATGTGACAGATGCATACAGTTCTGTCCTCTGCACAGTGCAATGTATACTGCTTCATCAGCTGCCCTACTATACCAATCGGAATGAAGAGGTCCAAGGCTAGATGCATCTCTCTGCCAGAGAAGAACTGTGTTTGCTTAGCTTTAAGTTTTGGCATCTGTTTTGCGTGTCATGTCGATTCAACAACTGGAAACAACAAGTTCAGCTTCGCAATATCAGTCTTATGTATAGGTCTGCTATCTATTGGATCAAGGCTGTAGAACAGACTATAGGAGGTAGAATGGCTACTCAGATTTGGGGGTAAAATGAGTGCTGAATTCTATGGCAGGACCGGAGGCTCAGATTATGCTTCTCAATCTTTACTGCACCATAAAACAGCAGCCAATAAAAAAACAGTAAGCATATCACAACACTACAAATCCCATGAGGCTTTGAACCACGCCTCCTTTGAACACCAATCACGTTATTCCAAAGTCTACAAAATAACGAGGCACCATCTTCCTGCCTCTTTCTTTGCTGCTCCGCAGTCAAGATAAGTGCCTCGTTATTTTGTATACAGTATTTCTGATTGATACCTTTTATGTCGATATTTATTAAGTATATGGTTGATTACTTAGTATATGGTTGATTACACATTGACATGTAGATATATCTATGTTACGCGCTGCTTGTAGCCTTGCAGGTTAGGTGGATAACGGTATTATGCCTTACTTTGCATGCTTCAGTTTCTCGCGGTCGCGTTTCTTTCTTTCTTCCCCTCGGCGCGTGTTGCGCCTCTTTCCCGCTTTAAAATTCGGTGCCTGCCCACGCCCGTAGTCCGAGCGGCCGGGCTGAGGAGAACGCGCGCACCGCGCAGTTCGTCCGGGTGTGGCCCCTCCCTGGAGCGAGGTCGCATAGGCAGCCCAATTGGGCTGCATACGCGTATCTCGGGGGCCCGCACGCAGAAGTGCATGCGGCGGCCTCCCTTCGTCGAGCTGGTGACGCCTGGCCCGGGCTTCTCTAACGGGCGTTCCTCAACTACTTTGCATGCGGTACCGGGCCAATTTCACAGATTATTAAATCAGACGACTTTTACCACACTCCGGTGCAGATATCAACCTGATCCTTCAGGTTTTATAAATTTTGGAACCTTTAACTGTTGCCCAGGCTTAGGGCCTCCATCCCTTCTAAGACCTAAAGGCACAATTAAGGTACCGAAAGACAGCTCTTGCTCCTGCCCTACGCCCTGCCTGTTAGGGGGGCTGTAATAATTTGGCTTCCCTCTGGGGATTTGGATCTGGGAAGTGTCCCTTCCTTACACCATGTCTGATTACGAGGTGTGTGAGCAGGACCTATCTATCTATGGTCCAAGATGATGAGGATTACTATTACGACGAGAACATGGAAACTTTATTTGATAAATCCCTCAACAAGAAACTGGATAAGGCTCTATCCACCGCCCTACTACCCATTTCCCAAAAGTCTCGACAAACTGACCGGTAATGACCCGTCCCCAGTCCCCTCCGATCCCTCCTCTACTCCTCTTACACCAGTGGAGCCCCCCCGGCCCTTCCTGGCCTCACGTAAAAATCTACACTAAAGTCACTAGGAAAGCAAAGGACCATGATTATATTACCGGTCCGGCGCCCCTTCCAGATCTTTCTATTTCCACTCTTTCCCCTACCACAGACGCAGATACTGAAACCTCCTCTTCCCAGAAGTCACGACCACGTAAACGCTCCAAGAAGTGCAAGCGTCCCTCTTCCCCTTCCAACCAGTCCCCGTTCACTTTCGACCCCACTTCCATTATCCACCCTAGATCCTCGGACTGGTCCCCAGCCCCGGCGGTCCCGGACTATATGCACACCCACCTAAGAAAAAGTTTCGATAAGGAGGTTAGATCTCACCTCCGCTCCGAATGTCCACGACCAGACCTTCCTAACAAGACAGCCCTTACGCCAGACATTGACGTGTCCATGCAAACCTTCCTCAAAAAATTTCGCAAAGATCCAAAAAAGGGTATTGATCGGGCTCTTCCAGCATGTCAGGACAAACCTCTTGATGTGTCCGGCCCTCTGGCCAAGATCTTAGTACTAGCCCTACAGGCACAAGAGACGGGTGCTGCAATTCACCAGGAAGTCCTCGCAGGATGGACTCAGAGAGCGATTTGCCTCCTCGGCAACGCGAACTGCGCTCTATCATCTGAAAGACACAAATCAGTTCTCTTGCGAATTGACCCCCAGTTAGCCGAGCTGGCTTCCGCGGAACCTGGCCCTCTGGCAGAGGGACAACTGTTCGGAGACCGCTTCGTGAAGGACATAGCTAAATTCGTCAATACTTTTACCTCATTAGACAAGTCTCAGGCATCCCTTAAGAAAGTCTTGCATCCCCTCTCTGATTAGGGCCGGTCGTGGCAGAGGACGCTCGACCGGCCGCTTCAACCAACAAGGTCCTCACCGTGGCTATAAGCCCAGACGCAGGGGATACGCGCAGGACCCGGCTCAAGCGGGATTTTACCCAACCAGATCTCGAGGCCGCTTTAACAGGGGCGTCAACAGAGGCTTCCGCAACAACGATGCCCAATCCTCAGGTATTTATTCATCCCTTTCTCCCTGCAATTCCCTTGGGGGGCAGACTGATGCACTTTACACAAAATTGGTCAAAGATCACATCAGATTCGTGGGTCCTCGACACAGTGCAGGGGTATCAGATCGAATTGATTGCTCATCCGATCCAGCCGTCCCCTCCTCTTCATTTTTCCCAACAAGAGCAGCTTTTTATAGACTCAGAGCTGCAAGAGCTTTTGGCAAAACAGGCCATTGCTGTAGGTGATTTCCAACCCGGAGGTTTCTTCAGCAACGTCTTTTTGGTTCAAAAGAAGGGAGGCTGTCAAAGATTAGTTCTAAACCTAAGAACCTTCAACCCCTTTGTAACCTATCGTCATTTCAAGATGGAAGGCATCCATCTGTTGAGAGATCTTTTATTGGAGAAGGACTGGATGGTGCGGTTAGATCTGAAAGATGCTTACTTGACAGTTCCGATCTACCCTCCCCATCAACGTTTTCTCCAGTTTCAATGGAAGGACCAGTGGTTCCGTTATCTGTCCCTAACCTTCGGCCTATCCTCCGCCCCGTAGGTTTTCACCAAACTCCTGAAACCGGTGGTAACTAGTTTACGAGAGATGGGAGTTCGCATGATTGTCTATCTGGACGACATGCTTCTTTTGGCACAGAGTCGTGCATTGCTTACGACACACCTACAATGGACAGTGTCCCTTTTACAGGATCTAGGCTTTGTGATCAATCTCAAAAAATCTGTGACGACTCCATCTCAACAGATAGAGTTCCTGGGGTTCCAGATAAACTCAGTGTCAGCTCAGCTACTACTTCCACAATCCAAGATAAAATCCATCAAGAGAGAAATCAAGTCGACCTTGTCGAAACAGATGATGTCTTTGAGGTCCCTAGCGAGGATTGCTGGCCTGCTGGCCTCCTCTATCCAAGCGATCTTCCCGGGTCCGCTTCATTACAGAGCGCTGCAGCGTCTAAAGATTCACTATCTCCAGCAGAACTACACCTACGATCACTCCATTGCCCGGACACAAGAGGCGCAGGAGGAGCTCAGATGGTGGTTGACGCACATGAAAGCTTGGAATGGCAAGGCCATTTTCGGTGTTTCTCCCGACATAGTCTTCGAGTCGGATGCCAGCCGCTGGGGCGCCAGATACGGAGAGTTCGCGACCGGCGGTCGCTGGTCAGCAAAAGAATTGAGCATGCATATCAACTGTCTGGAATTGTTGGCGGGCTCATTCGCCATCAAGTCGATTTCTCCATTGAAGAGCAATTGTTGCATCCTCCTTCGGATGGACAATGTGTCAGCGGTTCGCTACATCAACCGCCTCGGAGGGACAAGGTCTCGACTCCTAGCCAACATAGCTCAGGAGTTCTGGCATTTCTGCCTAGCGCAGAAGATTACAGTCATAGCGGAATACATTCCCGGCAAGGACAACTCAGTGGCAGATTGGAACTGCAGGTTCCTGCGGGATTACAGCGACTGGAGGTTACATCCTTCAGTGTTTCAAGAGATCATGGATATTCGAGGCCCGTGCCTCGTGGATCTTTTTGCATCTTGCCTGAATGCTCAACTTCCCAAATTCTTCAGCTGGAGACCGGATCCGATGGCAATGGGAACGGACGCTTTTCTCCATCCTTGGGGAACTTGGACGAATTATGCCTTCCCGCCCTTTTCGATGATCCCCAGAGTAGCGGCCTATGTCCGCCGCCAACCGGCATCATTGATCTTAGTCACTCCTCTGTGGAAGACACAGTCTTGGTTTCCAACACTTTTGGAGTTATCAGTGAATCTACCTTTTCAACTTCCGGTGTTCCCACAGCTTCTTCTGGACCCAGTCGGGTCCCCACATCCATTGATTCTTCAAGACCAGCTGGTCCTCATGGTGTGGACGATCTAAGGAGATGCGAACAGATTGAAGGCCTTTCATCGGCAGCTGCCGACTTTATACATCAGGCTTGGGCTCCTTCCACCCGTAAACGATATTCTGCTGCATGGAAAAGTTGGGTGGGTTGGTGCCTTCAACAGGAGGTGGATCCCGTGGGATCTGATTTAAAGGATATCTTGAATTTCCTTTCGGAATGTGCAGAATCTGGACTTTGCTACAGTTCGGTAAACAATTTTAGATCTGCTTTGTCGGCCGGACATAATCATATTGATGGGAAACCAGTTGGTGTACACCCAGTTGTTTGCAAATTGTTAAAAGGCATTAGGGTTTCTCGGCCCCCGAAACCCAGGTATTCCACTTTATGGGATGTTTCTTTGGTGTTATCATTGTTGGAATCTTGGCCGGACAATAAAGATTTAACATTGAAGCAGATTTCTGCGAAACTTACCATGCTTTTGTGTCTTATTTCCTGTCGGAGAGTTTCTGATGTACGTGCTCTTGATTTAGCAGGTAGGTTATACTCCCCTCATGGAGTATCATTTATTATATCCAAGAGGACTAAGAGTATGTCAAGGTCAATTGAGTACCCAGCGTTTCCGCATAATGATAAGTTATGTGTAGTGAAATGTTTGAAAATGTATGAGGAGCGTACGTTCGCTCACAGAACGGACCCTCTGGGTCCTTTGCTCCTAGCCCTTCAGAAACCTTTTAGGCCTGTGTCTGCAGCTACATTAGCTTGCTGTGTTAGATGGGTCATGGCTGAAGCGGGCATTGACATCTCCGTGTATGGGGCTCATTCGACCAGAGGCGCTATGGCCTCCATAGCCTTTGTGATGGGTTCTAGGTTAGAAGATATTCTCAAGGCAGCTGATTGGTCGTCTGACTCAATGTTCAAGATATTTTATTATAAGCCAATTGTACATGTTGCTTCTGTTGTTGTTGGTCAGCTTTGAACCAGCATAATCTGAGCCTCCGGTCCTGCGATATAAGCTGGAAAATTTTCTATTCTGCAACAAGAATTTTAGATTTTATTAAGGACACGGAGGCGAGGATTATCCCACCCGGTGGGACAGGTAAGAAGAATTCTTTAACTGTCAAGATGACTTGTGGTATTGTTGACACATGTTAATTTACCCGCCCTGGAATGATAAGACTCTTCAGTATTTGGTATTCAAACTTCTTTTTAATTTCAGGAACGTATTCCAAGCAAAACTAAAGTTGGAACCTGGTCGGATGGGTTCCGCCCTCTTTTGGCTACAGTTGTCTCTTGGGACTTTCGGTTTAAAAGTTGCTCTCCATTGAGAGCGGAACTGTATCCTGTTTGATGCACTTTATTGAGGACTGCTCGTGCAAAGAAAGAGGCAGGAAGATGGTGCCTCGTTATTTTGTAGACTTTGGAATAACGTGATTGGTGTTCAAAGGAGGTGTGGTTCAAAGCCTCATGGGATTTGTAGTGTTCTGATATGTTTACTGTTTTTTCATTGGCTGCTGTTTTATGGTGCAGTAAAGATTAAGAAGCATAATCCTCGCCTCCGTGTCCTTAATAGAATCTAAAATTCTTGTCGCGTAAGCTGGAATTTTTTTTATAGTGCAACATTTGCCAACAAACACATGCACAAATTGACCGAGGCCTGAAGCAGATATATTGGCTTAGGGCAGTGTTGGACTTGGCCCTTTTTCCCAGAAATTTTTCGCTTTTCCCCCCTAGCCTAGGTATTGTACCATGGGTTTAAAATGTAAAAGAGTACTACATGTAATGGTGTCACTGTCACTTTTAAAATGGACGCCATTCCTGCCTGCCTAGGTGCCGCCTGACCGAATTGAGTGGCGGTCTAGTTGTTGTTGTTTCCCAGCACTCCCAGCTTTTGGAGGGAAACCTGGCAGCCAGGGTGCTCTACACCTCCCCCTTAACCAGTTATGACCGGTTCCCCAGGGAACCTTCCAGCCCTTTCTGGTAGGTGGGGTGAGGGGCATATATATAGGGGGGCTGTGCTGCCATGTGCTCAGTACAGAGTCAGGCAAGAGCAGTCCAGACAGTGAAGGGGAACTCTGCCAGGAGGTACCGCCACATTGGGCCTGTGTGCTGGCCCTGTGCCCATCTGCACCCCTCTGTTGTCCCCAGGGCCAGTAAGAGGGACACTGCCGGAGTGGAGGCTGCTGTGCTGGCAGGATTGCCACCATACTGGAGGATGACCGTTCTGAGGAGCTGCTGCTTCAGGACTGGTGAGCCGCCCTGCTAGCCTCTGATCTCGCCCTGCACTACTTGTCCCCTGGCCTCTAGCGCCTAGTGAGCGCCATATTTGGACTGCCTGCACCCTAGCGCCTGGGGAGCGCTATATCTACGGTGCCTGAAGAAGCGCTGTGACCTTAAAGCGCTGGCACCTGAAAGCGCTGTATGCTGCCCAAGCGCTGTGCTACCCAGAAGCGCTGCGTGCCTGAAGAAGCGCTGTGCCCTGAAGAAGCGCTGTGTAAGGCATCACCACCGCGGCCCCTGTGCGGAGGAGGTCAAGCGCTATGAGGGAGGAAGCGCTGTGAGTCCCTGTCGCCGCCGCGACCGCAGTGCTGTGCTGCCACGTGTCCCGAGGAGATCCCGGAGTGGGGGATCCCCCCTGAGCTTTGCCTGCAAGCGGGTGCCCACCCCGCGTGTGTGCCGCCACGTGGTGCTAATCAAACCAACGGGAGCCCACCCCGTGGTTTTTATTATAATTAGACGGGAGCCTACCCCGTATTGTGCCAGCACTGTGGAGTTGCCCAAGCTCACCGCCGCGACCGCGGGGTCGCCGAAGAAGGAAGAGCTGTGCCGCGATCCGGACCAGGCCGCGTGGGGCCTATCGCGTGGTGAAGCCGTCGCCAAGCAACAGGGGCGCCGGCTGCGTCAGAGGCCGCGCCCCCCAGGAGCCGCGCTGGGATTGGCTCCTGCTGCCTACGGAGGCCCGGGGCCTGCCTGTGTCGGCGCGGGAGGGACGGGGCACGCCGGAAGCCGTCCGGAGCCTCGCGTGCTCCGCATCTAAGTCCCGGGGCCCAGGAAGGGGCCCGGGTGAAGCCAAGGGAGGTGCCGCGGTCGGCGGGGCTCCCGTGAGGTGAGGAGAGCCCCGCGTGTGGTCGCGCCGGCAGCCCGGAGGTGAAGCAGCCGCCCGGCGTACAAGCAGCCCCCCCCTGCAGGAAGCCTGGTGAGTGCGGGCGGAGGTTTGAGACCGGCGGGGGCCCGGCCGAGGCACAGTGTCGGTGCCTAGGGCCCGGGGGGGGGGGGGGAGAGAGATAACCAGCAGTGCCACGTGTTGGGGCATTCGTGACTCTAGAGTCCAAGAGAAGGGGCTCCAACGGTAACGGCGTTGACTGGCCTGATTTACTTTACTCAGCTGCCCCGCATGACAGTGGGCAGCTGCAACGTCCTTGGACAGGGTTAGGTGGAAGGCCATGATGTTCCGGGGGTATATCCCCTGTGTTATGCCAATGTGTTTATGCCTCCATTCTCAGATGTTTTACGCCCCAATCTGATGTGGTTAGGCTGTTGGTGTTCTGACGAATACTCATGCTCCTATGCTAATCTGGTTCCTGCCCCTAATTGTTAATCCTGGGGTGTTGAGAAACGTGGGTTTATGCAAACTAGCTTACCTTGATGTTGAATGCCCACCAGGGATGTTGCCCTAATGAAAGGAAATAAGAAATGTTTCCCCCTGCTCATTGCTTTCCTGTAGCCAGGTCTATACTGAATTGAATCTACCTACATGCATTGAGCCTCATTGAAGTACTTGCTCTGAGTTAAAGGTACCTATGTTGAATGCTACTTGCACTAGGGCACCCACTGTGCTGAATGTTGTTACGCCTAGGCTGACACAGGTTCCTCATTACCTATAGTGTTTTATGCCTACCTGCATCTGCTTTCTGATTAACTGAATGTGCCTGAATAGGCTGTTTATGCTCGTTACTGCCCTGCATTACCTACAGTATTACCTGCTTTCAGACGCATGTTGCCAATGTCTCTTCACCTATATGAAGGTTTAATGCTGTTATGCACTTGAATGAATTACTCAAGTTTTACGATGCAATGAATTGAATGTTATCCTAAGATCATCTGCCTCATCTACTGCTGACTTGAATTAGATAAAGCGTTTTGTTTTTACATAACAGCCTGGTGTGGTCTCCTTTTTGTGGTGTGCCTGGTGTGTCGCCTGTGTGTGCTGCGCGGATGCTTCACACAATGCTCCGAGTTTAGCCTTCCCGCTCCGCACCACGCTACCCGTTTCCAACATTGGTGTTCAGCGGTGGGATAGGACTTGTGTTTGCGCAGTACCACAGCGGCAACTGGTTGCACTACAAAGGGTGCACCTGAGAGTAACCACAGATTTGGGGATTGTTTTGCTGACTGTATTTCCTCCTGGAAGTGTTGTTTTGGGATTGTGTCTCCCTGTGGCACTGTGGGTGGTGTATCCCGGGTGTATCTCGCCAAGATGGAGTTAACCTATGACGAGGAGAACATCTGGGAGTACACTGAGGAGGAAGTTACGAATTTCTGCAGGAAAAGGGGGATACCCACAGTAGGCAACATTCGCAGGAAATTGTTTTTCTATGAGGCCCTAAAGAGGGGGGAACCCTTAGAGCCCTGTGGGGACCTTTCTGATTACCCTCCGCATATTTAGGGAATGGATCCGGTAGAGACCGTGAGGGGGACTCTGAGAGTGAGGGGTCCCAGTCCATAACCCTGGAGGGTGGTGACTGAGGAGGAAGAAGATATTAGGGCAGAGACACCAGTAGTGAAGGAGGACACCAGAGAGAGAGGGAGTCCCGTGCTGGGTCCAGCCCCATGGGCACTGCCCCACCCCTTTCCCTGTCCCCAGAAGAGTGGGTAGATAGGAGGGAAGAAAGGGAGCATCAGCTGGCGCTGGAAAGGCTCAGAGTGGAGCTAGCGCAGCTGAGTGTGGAAGAGAAGAGGCTAGAGACCGAGAGGGTCCTAGCACAGGAGAGAATGGCTGAGGCGGAGAGGGCCTTTGCCAGGGAGAGACTAGCTCAGGGGGGTAGGTTGTCCCCTGAGAGTGGTGTCTGTGGTCTGGATTCACCAGTGAGGGTGGGATCCAGTGGTGGCAGCGAGAGTGAAGCCAGTGCGGGAAGTCCCACTCCCAGAGCCCGGAAGATGGTGCCTGATCCCCAGGAGGAGGGGGCAGGTTAGAATTTAGGGGCGGCAAGAAACTGTCCCACCAGTCTTGGGGGAGTATGTGGACGTGTGTTGGACCGCACTGGAGGAGTGGATGGTGTGTGGCGCGGTGACAGATGGGGAAGAGCTGTTCCGCCTGATTATCAGGGAGCATGTGCTCAAGAGTTGTCTTCCCAGGTTGCGCCACCACCTGTTGCAGTGTGGGCTCTCCGACCCCAGGGAGCTTGCACGGGAGGCAGACCTTTGGGTGAGTGCCAGAGAGTCTGAGAGGGCATTGGGGAGTGATCCTGAAGGGAGTGGTGCAGGGATCTTCCAACCCAGCGAGGTGGGAGAGGTGGAGAATAGCCCAGCTAGGTCCCAGGATAGTGAGAGGGTTGTAGGGCTGCACATCCTATCTATAGGACGGAGTGAGACGGGGAGGTGTCCCGAGGTGCCCCAACCGCAGTCTCAGGGCCTGGAGAGTTCCATAAGGGAACCCCAGGTTGGGAGCCTAGGCTGTCCCGATGGACCGTCCATGGAAGGGGATCCCCCAGTGTCAGGAGAACCCGGGGCGTCTGTATTCAGAGCTCCAGGGGTTCTGAGGTCTGCCCAGCCACAGGGTTTAGATCCTGGGCTGGGGTGCCAGGTTCAGGGGCTGCCTGACCTGGAGGGAGGGGCACTTGTAATCAAGGTCCCTACCGGTTTCACTTCCAGGGGTACTTCTCCAGGTGGGAGGGTGCGGAACTCTGGAAGGGGGTGCAGAGGAAGGAAGGACTCGCCTCTGGCACCGGCTCAACCACAGGGCTTCGATCCTGGGTTGGGAGGCCCGGTTCAAGTATTGCCTGACCTGGCGGGAGGGACGTCTGTAAGCAGTGTCCCCCCGGAGTTGTCTTCCAGGGGTGCTACTCCAGTTGGGAGGGTGCAGAACTCTGGGAGGGGGTGCAGAGGGAGGGAGGACTCGCCTCTGGCACCGGGGCAACCTAAGGGTTTAGACCCTGGGTTGGTGGATCGGATGCAGGGTCACGGCCCTGGAAGAGTGAGGGAGTGGTGTTCTGAGGGTGCCCCGCATAGGAGGAGAGGGCGGAACCCAAGAAGGAGAGGTAGGGGAGGAGAGCCTCCCCCCTACCTGGTGGACAGTGTGAGAGTGTGGTCCCTAGGTGGGAAGACCATTGGCAGTTTGGGACTGCACGGAGGAGAGGGAGAGTGGTCAAAGGGTACTACGGGCCTGGTGCTACTGCCCCCCACTCTGTGAGACAGCCAGGGCCAGAGACATCTGGATGGCCTAGGGCACGGTCCTGGCTGCAGCAAACTAGGGAGCACCAGTGGGGTGGCCTAGTTGGGACGGGAGGAGTGGAGAGAGGGAACCATCGGGTTCCAGAGTGGAGAAGAACCTGCGGGTGTTCCTGCAGTTGTGGGCCCGCGTCCAAGTCTTTTCGCCCTAAGCAGGGAAGCCCATCAAGGCATTGATCGGTCTACCCTGGCTTTTGGCTGGGAGGGGGTTGTGTTGGACTTGGCCCTTTTCCCCAGAAATTTTTCGCTTTTCCCCCTAGCCTAGGTATTGTACCATGGGTTTAAAATGTAAAAGAGTACTACATGTAATGGTGTCACTGTCACTTTTAAAATGGACGCCATTCCTGCCTGCCTAGGTGCCGCCTGACCGAATTGAGTGGCGGTCTAGTTGTTGTTTCCCAGCACTCCCAGCTTTTGGAGGGAAACCTGGCAGCCAGGGTGCTCTACACCTCCCCCTTAACCAGTTAAGACCGGTTCCCCAGGGAACCTTCCAGAAGCTTCCAGCCCTTTCTGGTAGGTGGGGTGAGGGGCATATATATAGGGGGGCTGTGCTGCCATGAGCTCAGTACAGAGTCAGGCAAGAGCAGTCCAGACAGTGAAGGGGAACTCTGCCAGGAGGTACCGCCACATTGGGCCTGTGTGCTGGCCCCTGTGCCCATCTGCGCCCCTCTGTTGTCCCCAGGGCCAGTAAGAGGGACACTGCCGGAGTGGAGGCTGCTGTGCTGGCAGGATTGCCACCATACTGGAGGATGACCGTTCTGAGGAGCTGCTGCTTCAGGACTGGTGAGCCGCCCTGCTAGCCTCTGATCTCGCCCTGCACTACTTGTCCCCTGGCCTCTAGCGCCTAGTGAGCGCCATATTTGGACTGCCTGCACCCTAGCGCCTGGGGAGCGCTATATCTACGGTGCCTGAAGAAGCGCTGTGACCTTAAAGCGCTGGGACCTGAAAGCGCTGTATGCTGCCTAAGCGCTGTGCTACCCAGAAGCGCTGCGTGCCTGAAGAAGCGCTGTGCCCTGAAGAAGCGCTGTGTAAGGCATCACCACCGCGGCCCCTGTGCGCTGTGAGGAGGTCAAGCGCTATGAGGGAGGAAGCGCTGTGAGTCCCTGTCGCCGCTGCGACCGCAGCGCTGTGCTGCCACGTGTCCCGAGGAGATCCCGGAGTGGGGGATCCCCCCTGAGCTTTGCCTGCAAGCGGGTGCCCACCCCGTGTGTGTGCCGCCACGTGGTGCTAATCAAACCAACGGGAGCCCACCCCGTGGTTTTTATTATAATTAGACGGGAGCCTACCCCGTATTGTGCCAGCACTGTGGAGTTGCCCAAGCTCACCGCCGCGACCGCGGGGTCGCCGAAGAAGGAAGAGCTGTGCCGCGATCCGGACCAGGCCGCGTGGGGCCTATCGCGTGGTGAAGCCGTCGCCAAGCAACAGGGGCGCCGGCCGCGTCAGAGGCCGTGCCCCCCAGGAGCCGCGCTGGGATTGGCTCCTGCTGCCTACGGAGGCCCGGGGCCTCCCTGTGTCAGCGCGGGAGGGACGGGGCACGCCGGAAGCCGTCCGGAGCCTCGCGTGCTCCGCATCTAAGTCCCGGGGCCCAGGAAGGGGCCCGGGTGAAGCCAAGGGAGGTGCTGCGGTCGGCGGGGCTCCCGTGAGGTGAGGAGAGCCCCGCGTGTGGTCGCGCCGGCAGCCCGGAGGTGAAGCAGCCGCCCGGTGTACAAGCAGCCCCCCCCTGCAGGAAGCCTGGTGAGTGCGGGCAGAGGTTTGAGACCGGCGGGGGCCCGGCCGAGGCACAGTGTCGGTGCCTAGGGCCCGGGGGGGGGGGGAACCAGCAGTGCCACGTGTTGGGGCATTCGTGACTCTAGAGTCCAAGAGAAGGGGCTCCAACGGTAACGGCGTTGACTGGCCTGATTTACTTTACTCAGCTGCCCCGCAGGACAGTGGGCAGCTGCAACGTCCTTGGACAGTGTTAGGTGGAAGGCCATGATCTTCCGGGGGTATATCCTCTGTGTTATGCCAATGTGTTTATGCCTCCATTCTCAGATGTTTTACGCCCCAATCTGATGTGGTTAGGCTGTTGGTGTTCTGACGAATACTCATGCTCCTATGCTAATCTGGTTCCTGCCCCTAATTGTTAATCCTGGGGTGTTGAGAAACGTGGGTTTATGCAAACTAGCTTACCTTGATGTTGAATGCCCACCAGGGATGTTGCCCTAATGAAAGGAAATAAGAAATGTTTCCCCTGCTCATTGCTTTCCTGTAGCCAGGTCTATACTGAATTGAATCTACCTACATGCATTGAGCCTCATTGAAGTACTTGCTCTCAGTTAAAGATACCTAGGTTGAATGCTACTTGTACTAGGGCACCCACTGTGCTGAATGTGGTTACGCCTAGGCTGACACAGGTTCCTCATTACCTATAGTGTTTTATGCCTACCTGCATCTGCTTTCTGATTAACTGAATCTGTCTGAATAGGCTGTTTATGCTCGTTACTGCCCCGCATTACCTACAGTATTACCTGCTTTCAGACGCATGTTGCCAATGTCTCTTCACCTATATGAAGGTTTAATGCTGTTATGCACTTGAATGAATTACTCAAGTTTTACGATGCAATGAATTGAATGTCATCCTAAGATCATCTGCCTCATCTACTGCTGACTTGAATTAGATAAAGCGTTTTGTGTTTACATAACAGCCTGGTGTGGTCTCCTTTTTGTGGTGTGCCTGGTGTGTCGCCTGTGTGTGCTGCGCGGATGCTTCACACAATGCTCCGAGTTTAGCCTTCCCGCTCCGCACTACGCTACCCGTTTCCAACAGGCAGGAAGAGGATCGTTGCCAGGGTGCAGAAGTGGTCCTTGAGTTTGCCTTGATGGCGGGAGGAGAGGATTCTGCTCATAGTTCACTGGGGAGGGAGTTTCAGTAGAGCAGTGTAAGTAATTTAATTTGACACAGAAAGCTGATCAGCATTTCATAGTGCAGAGCTCAGGACAAGATACACCAGAAGTGGTTGTGGGTGGAAGGGAAAGAAAATGAACTGCTCTAAATAAATACAAGCATTGGCAAAACCATCAGGTCTTCGTTGGCTGTCTGATTTTTGGCTATGTCCCTTGTGTTTTTTTTTGCCGTGGTTTACGCCTTTTTATTTGGTCTGAAAAAGCACAATGTTCTAGTTATCCACGTCAGTAAAGGGAATTATTTTTTGTGTGGATGTACTCCTCGTAAAAGGGTAGAATGATGTCACAGACAGTAAAATTAGAGGCAGGAGGAGTGATGCCTGAGCTTGACTAGGAGAACATCACTGCACTAGATGAACTTTTACACGCGGATGGTGTTGATTAGGTATTTGGTAGTGTCGAAAGTAAGCTGTAGACAAGAAGCAGCAGTGGAGGTGAATAAGGATGCTAACCGCATCCTGGAGTCTATTTGCATTCGGACTTGTTAATCGTGAGTTAAGTATGAAGGAGGGGAGGACCATGAAGTGTCTGACAGATCTGGGACAGTCATTCACCAGAGAATGGAGGAGCAACATTCAGGTACCATATCAGTAATGCACCAGGGGCTAAGTGTAGCTAGTATGGTAGGCAGTTTGACCATCTTAAACGATGCAGAGACATTAAACGTAGGAATAGTTCTAATGGGCTGTGGTATGGATGTTAAGAGACATTTAGATGAAAGTAGTTTGGTTAGGTGGAGTTAGTAATATCCAGATTATAAGGGTCTGAAGTGGTCATCGAAGGTGAATTATAGGGTGTGCCAAATGAAGAGCATACTAATTTCAAGAGGGGTGAATAGAGGGAATGGGACTGAGGTGAAGGAAAGGGGAAGAAGGGAAAGATCGAGAGAAGAAGAGGAGGTTAGGGCAGGGATATGAAAGACGGCAATTGACTAAGACAAAGATTAAGAGAGGTGCTTGATGATTTGAAGGCCGAAGGTATTGGAGGGAGCACACGAGAATATGGGAATATGACTGGCTGACAATTTGCATTGACAAGGAAGTAAAGTGGGCACAGTGAGGCAGAAGAAGAAAGTAAAAGGATGCAGAAAGGATCATACCATACATACGGCTCCGAGTGTTCATAATTAAGATGATTTTGTAGGAGAAATAGAAACAAAAACACATACTGATTGGTTAGACTATTCAGGAAAGACCTGAATGTGGGACTGGCGTGGGGTATGAGGGCTTGGCATTTGGCTGATATAGCAGCTGAGGTATGCGTTAGAGTGTGGAGGGCCAGTTTTGAGATTTCTATGAGCTTGGGTTAGGGCTAGCCTCCATTTATGGAGATGTATCTGTATTTGTGTCTTGATGGACAGATGGTGGATGTGATCCAACATTAAGGGAGCAGGGTGGAGGTTGTGAAGTTGTACCGGCGATACCACGAGTCAAATGCGGACTACAGTGTGTTGTGCAGGGCGTCCTGGGCTTGAGAATAGAAGTAGTAATCCTGTGATAGATTTGTTCAAGACAGAGGCGATAGAATCAGTTGAGAATTTACACTTGGGACTCAGTAGTCCATGTGAATGGGAAAGAGCAGGAAATGTGCACATCACATGGATGAGGGCACAGTTTTACAAAAGGGAGGGTAGTCGGTCAGTGAGTTAGAGACCAGGATGTGGGCCAAGGATTAGTCATGAGTGTGTGTGAGGTAAAAGTGAGTGATGGAGAGGAAGTGATCTGACAGTAGTTGGGAAAGGAGGATTTCTTTATGTTTAGATTGTAGTCCCCAAAGACAATGATGGGTGTAGGGGAGGCAGAATGTTCAGGATCCAATACTTCTGGTGGACCATACATCGAAACAATGTTTTTTCTAATTAGGTGGAAATGGTGATTAAGATTTGATTCACGTATAAGGGTGTGATGTCCAGGGAGTAGCATGCTCCTTATTGATGACAGTTTGCATGGAGTTTTTTGGGGGATCAATCCAAGATTTGATGAGGGCAGTGAAGTGGAACTGGGTGAGGTGCCAGAAAATGAGGTAAGCAGCTGCTAAGTTTTCTAACTGGGCAAACTGATCGAAAGAACAGCGTTCGCCCAAATGTCACAATTCATTGAAGAGAATGCCATCGTTTCAGACTTACAACCAGGATTCCGTCCGGGAAGAGGCACAGAATCTCCAAGCTATTGATGAATGCCCAAGTGGACAAACTAGCAAGATCAAGCTTTGTTACTATACAAATTCTGCGAAGAATCTTCCCCCATTTGGGATTTACACACAGGGTCCAAGCTACCATCTCCCTTGTTCTGTCCAAACTCGTTTACGCCAATAGCCTCTACCACGGATCACCTTTATCGACCATGAAAAGGCTACAACGGATTCAGAACTCAGCTGCCAGACTACTCTTGCATATCAAACCACGAGACCACATCTCCCCTGCCTTGAAAGCCCTGCATTGGTTAGCGGTTGCCAGAAGATCCACGTTCAAGCTGCTTTGTATCACCCACAAAGGGATACATGGAATGGGACCACTCTTTATCAGGAATAAAATCACCAAACACATTCAACAAAAAAACCTCCGCTCTAGAGTGGCACCTCACCTCAAAATCCCAAGATACAAGAAAAAAAACATGGGTAGCACATCCTTCTCTGTTCAAGCAGCCAAACTATGGAACTCTTTACACCTTCCCCCCCCTCCTCCCCCCCAACATAAGATCCACCAACAGCCACCTTATCTTCAGAAAACTACTCAAGAATTGGCTCTTCCCCACATAAGCACCATACGCAAACAGAAATATACAGCATATCCCTCTGTATATAAGTATTTATTTGTACTATAGATATGTACCTATATATGTGTATTGCTTTGTATAAACATGTAGAATAATTATATTTTAAAAAAACAAAAACATTTTTAAGTACAGCACTTGAAAACCAGAGTTTATTTAATGCATCTTTAACCTACATATGCTTGCTTTCTTTATGCATCAATATACCTACCATGTACTTGGATCTATATATTTATTACTTTTCTCCTAAAAAAGCATATTCAATGCACTACCCTATTTCTCACCCTATACCTCTATCAATATCTTTAATCTACATATACTTACTTCATTTATGCATGTATATACTTTCCATATACTTATGGATCTATATATTTATTACTTTCTTCTAATTCAGCATATCCAATGCACTACCCTATCTCTCACCCTATGCCTTTCTCAATACATCTTCTACCTCAAATCTCGGACTCATCTCAAACCTCTTTCTATTACTCTTTCCAGCTCACTACCCAATTTCTCACCCTATACCTCTATCAATATATCCTCTACATCCACTCTCATTCATCCCAAACCCCATACCACTACTATGATCCCCAAAATAACCTTTTCTAAACTCTCCCCTACTCGACTTCATTGCATCATCTGACACCTCTTTTACTATACCGATCCCCCAAAACAAGACTTTCTAAACTCTTCCCTCCGACTCTTCCACTCCACATCCCTTTTTACTCATCCCAAGCCTCCTCCTACTGCTATGACCTTCAAAACAAACAAACAAAAACAAAATGTCTAAATCCTTCACTCTTCTATCCCTCCACTATCCTTTCCAATCAAAACAGACTAACATGTCAACTTCTCAAATTTCATATTTCACTATACCAATTCACCACTAATCCTTTATGGGTTCCAGAGTATCGTGCTACTTGCCGGAAAAGCGCTTCAACACCTCATTCATCAGGGGTAGCAAGCACTATATTAATGAAACCTTTTTCTCTCTTCCATCTCTCCGCTACCCTTCTCTATCCAAATAACTGAATAACATATCCACCACTCGGCTTACTTTCTTATTTCACTATACTAATTCAACACTAATCCTTTATAGGTTCCGGAGTAGCGTGCTACTCGCCAAAAAAGCGCTTCAACACCCCATCAGGGGAAACACATGCTATATAAATGCAAACCTTTTTCCCCCCTTCTATCCCTCCGCTATCCTTCTCAATCCAAATAACTGACTAATATCCACCACTCAAATTACTTTAATATTTTACTATATTAATTCACCACTAATCCTTTATGGGTTCCGGAGTAGCATGCTACTCGCCAAAAAAACGCTTCAACGCCTCGTCAGTGGTAGTAAGCGCTATATAAATGCAATTACAATACAATAAAAAAAGCATTTGAAAAGCCAATAGGTCTTGCCTATGCTAGAGCTATTGGCGTTGCCAATGTGTTTTAGCCATGTTGTACATCAGCATGGCTAAAAGTCAGTGGCATAGAGAAGAGTGTTGCCAGCTCCCCCCACACTGCAGTCAGTGCCTCCTTCCTCCGCACTGCTGCTTAGGCTGTTCCTGCCCTGGTTGGGCAGCCTGCACCGTCAGTGAGCTTCTGCTCATTCTTAATTTATTTCCCTGCAATTCTTTTTAGTTTTGGGCTCCTGCCAGCCGTTGGCGTTTCGGCACAGTTTTCACGCCACTCGCCTCCCCAGCGTCCTCCCCCATCCCAGGACCTACTTAATGGAGGCAGCAGCGTGGCCCTATTGAGCAGGCCCTCAACAGCTCCCCCCTCGCTCAGTCAGTGCCTACTTCCTCTGCACTCCTGCTAAGGCTGTTCCTGCCCTGTGCGGGTCAGTCCTAGGCAGCCTGCACAGTCAGTGAGCTTCTGCTCCCCTGCAATTCTTTTCAGGTCGAGCCTAGGCAGCACATGCGCTCCTCTGCGAGGCATGCTGTATCCAGAATATGTGCTTAAAGCACCTCCCATCTTTTCTATTAGCTTCTGTTAGTGCCCTTCCTAAATACTGGCTTTTGTTTGGTGGATATGCTTAATTAGTCCCGCCTTTTGGTGTTTCGGACCCTCCCAGCCGACTGCCGCTGTTACGCGTGGTCTTACTCTTTTTTTCCATGTATGTGTGTTCCTTCCTAATAACTTTTTTTGTTGCTTTCCTTTGGCTCGTGCATCAGCATGGCGCCCGCTTCATGGACGCCATGCTTCATGTTTTGGACGGTAATGCGATTCCGTGCTTAACTGATGGCATTAGGTTTGCTCCTCAGCTTATCTTTGGTCCACTCGCAATAAATCCTACCGACCAAATGGCTTCATCTACCCCACCACGGTATAGGGGCCCCCTTCTGAATATGATGAACCCCGCCTCCCTCCCCCTCACCACACTGATCTCATCCTGCCCACCTCCCTACAGTGTTCAAGTCTCCTGCTCTGACGCTGGCACCGGCTTCCCATCTCTTTCTTCCTTTTCTTCCTTCTCTTTCTGTCTCTGTCTCACTCCTCCTTACTTGCTGAAAACCATGACTCCAACAAACGGCTCTTAACTTCACTTTCTGCTGCTTTCCTTTATTTGTTACCCTGTGAAAAGGATCCAAAAAAGGAAGACACTCTGGCTGCAAATGTCGTCTTATTCTGACATTTTTCGATTCCAAAGTGCAGCCTTGGAACTGAGAGGAAAAAAAAGGTTCAAAATACGAAGAAAAAAACCCAAAATGAAGCAAGACAAAAGTGGTTGCAAAGTGGCCAGATTGGTTTTATTCACAACCACACACATTAGCACCACTTTACAGAGTATGCCAGTGAGTTGGCCTAACGGCTAGGGCGTTCGACCTCGAACCTGGGGAACTGGGTTCGAGTCTCGGCAATGACGCTGAACACATTGTTAGGCCCGGGGAGATTAAGTGATTCTGGGCAAATCACTTAATCTCCCCGTGCCTAACAAAAGTGAATGTGTGTCCTAATGTAACGTAACTGGTGCTATGTAAAGCGCTCTGATACCCGATTCGGGTCAAGTTCGCGCTATATAAAACTCTGCAAAAAAAAAAAAAAAGAAAAGGGCTACTTTAGTTTTCTTGTCTTTCTTTGAACAATATGGTTTTCTCCAGGTGGGGAAGACCACCATTACTGGAGGTACTGCAATACCTGGTTGATGTGTAGAGCGGAAAATGTTTAATGTGATCTTTATCAGCTGGTTTCCTTATATTAGTTTATAAAATGTGTACCGTAGCTCCGAGTTCAGGAATGTTGCCTTTTTAAACCATGCTACTTATGTTTTGTAAGGCCATAAGCAATGGACATTGAAACTGGATCCTTTTGGGCCCTGTAGTCATGTCCTTAACTTTTAAGGCAAAAACAATCATTGAATTCTGAATAATAATTGTAAAAGTGTGTTGTTCTTGCGTACATTTCACATGCTTTACTTAATTTTGCATTCCCTATGAGTGTTTGCTTTTTCCAGGATATTGTTACTTTTTTTTTTCTTTTCCAGGCAGCATATTACTTTCGTCTCTCCTCCCTCAACTTATTTCCCATTTTCTGGTTCTCTAGCACTGCGACGTCCAACGAATGGCAATTGCACTATGCAAATATCACTCCACTGCATACAAAAAATAAAAGTAACAAACACGGTCATTTTCAACGCCAAGAGCTAACTTTCACAATGCAAGACCGATTGCATTGCAAATGCTTGTTAGTTTTGGGGTCCTGCCAGCCCTTGGCATTTCAGCGTCGTTTTCCTGACACCCGCTCCACACCACCCACCACCCACCACCCACTTCCCCAGCACCCCTCCCCATCCCAGGACCTACTTAATGGAGACCACAGCACGGCCCCATGATGCAGGCCCTCACCAGCTCCCCCCGCGCAGCAGTCCATGCCTCCTTCTTCTGCATTGCTGCTAAGGCTGCACAATAGAGTGTCGTAGAGTAGAGTGGCGCAGAGTAGAGTGCAACGGCAAAGAGTGGGTGATAGTGGAGTTGAGTGGCATAGAGTGTTGCAGAATATAGTGCCATAGAATTCAGTGGCGTAAAATGCAGCTGAGTAGATTAGAGTGGTGCATAGTAGAGTGCCGTGGTGTAGAAAGCACTGGTGCGGTGTGGAGTGGCAGAGTGCAGTGGTGTATAATACAATGGCAGAGTGGTGTGATGGGGAGGGAGTACAATGGCGTAGAGTGCATGGTCATAAAGTGGCGTACAGTGGGCTGGTGCAGAGTGTTGCAGCATATAGTGATGTAGACTGCAGCGTTGTAGAATGCAGTGGCGTAGATTAGAGTGGTACATAGCAGAGTGCAGTAGGGTAGAGTGTAGCAGCGTGGAGTAGCATAGAGTGCGGTGGTAAAGAGTGGCGAAGAGTGCAGTGGTGTAGAGTAAAATGGCATAGAAAACAGTGGTATAGAGAGCAGTGGCGGAGAGTGGAATGCTACAGAGTGAAGTGGCATAGACTGGAGTGATGCAGAATAGAGTGGCATAGAGTAGAGTGCACTAGCAAAAAGTGGATGAGAGTGAAGTTGAGTGGCGTAGAGTGAGCTTGTGAAACCTTAAAATCTAAATCTCTCATTTTCTAATTCAGCTGTGCTTCATCCATGCTCACCTTTGACCTGTTTTCAGCCTGACTCTATCCTTGACACCACATCTGCATAAACATTAAGTCACAAATCTAAAGTTGAGACATTGTAGGCTGCGTAAACATGCAAAGTCAGCACAAAAGAACAGTTGATGTCTGCACTGTGGGTTTCGTGTGTGTTTTAAACAATGGTAAAGCCTTAGATAAAGTTTGTTCAGATAAGCCTATCTTGTTGTGCAGCCTCAAAAACGCGACAGTTACACAAGGCACCAAGGTTGTTGATTCTTACCGATTGTCTCATTTGTGTGTTCTTCCCAAAGCTCTATTTACCTCTGGGCGTTCCTAGTCTGTGATTTTCCCTATATAAACCCATGTAACCATCGTTCAGTGTGCTTTTATCCTTGGGTATCTTGATGGTACTTGTCGGATGGAGACCCATTCATGAATGATTGAATAAACTATCCATGGTTTGCCTTCGCTCCAGTGTCGAGTCCTCCTCAATTTGATAAGAACCCGTGGCGAAGAGGTGATCCCTGCACCAGCAGGTTGTTAATTAATCTGCTCCACAAATTGGCGCCCAACATAGGGCCCCATCAAAGGCTTGCAGTTGGACCAGGAGAGGAGATCGGGTCGGTAAGATGAACTTCACTGAGGGGCGCCCCACCTGAAGAGACTAGTGTTGCTCATGGTCCAAGGTGATTTTTCAGCTCTCCGACTCTGATCTTCCTGGCGGCTGCTGGCCTTGCCTGGGGTCTTCGGTCGGTGATTTTCTTTGGATCAGGGAGGATCGACAGGTGGGAGTCGAAGACTACGCATGAGGTAAATCTGTATTGAACCAGTTCATTTGTTCCTTTGGTTAGGATCTGTTTGATTTTTGCTTGACTTAGTATTTGTCTTGACTTGGTATTTGATTGGTAATCTGGTCGGAATTTGGTAATCCGTTCAGACTCTGTTTTGAATTTTGAAACCTAGGTTTTGTTTTGAAACTGGCTATTTGTTTTGACTAACATTTTTTCTTACAGGTAATGTGAGAATATTTTTTATTTCCCTCTGTTTATAATTTTTTTTTATCTTATATAACATGCCTGTGTCTAGCACCCTTTGGAAGTTTTGTTGTTGCTGCTGCGATAAGCAGAGCATGTTGGAAGCAAGTCAGCCGGCGCCACCAGAAGGTACGCCGAATTTTGAGATGTACATCAAATATGGTATTTGTCCCATCATGTATAATGCATTATGGAACAAATATACAAAAGGGGATCCCCAGTTACAATGGCCATTAGAGGGAACTATGGACCCTCACAAACTCGAGTATCTAGAGAAACGATCGTTTTTAAAGAAAGTTAGGCCGGCTATGTTTGACAGTTTGCGTATGTGGAGGAAAGAAGTGAAGGAGCGGCAGCTCTAGGCAGAAAAGATACAAAGGAAACAGGAAAGGAAGACAGTATCAAAAGTATAAGGAATTGAAGGATAAGGAAGTTCAGGAGAAAAAGGAATGTTTAGATAGAGAGCATAGATTATTAACATCTAAGGAATATATAGTTAGACCAACTGTAGCAGTTCAGGTCCACCAAGAAGATGTGGATTCAGATATTGATGGTTGTTGATAGAACGACCCCCACCCCCATATGTATCTTTAACACCTCTTCCCCCAGGACCACCAAATGTTGTTCCCCCTGTACCCCCGGTTCCACCTCCTTTGCCCGCGGTTGTCCAGCTCCCTATTTTCCAACCAGTACCGGTACATTCCTTACCCCCTCCAACCCAGGCCACTGCACCCCCACCCCAAGCCTCTGCGCCTCCACCTCAGTCCACTGCATTTGAAATGTCTAATGATTGTGCTTCCTGCATCTGTCCTGACTCCTCGAGTTCTTCGCTCTACTGTATCTCAATCACGTCAGGATGCGATAAGATTGATGGTATTAAATTGGTTGAGTGATTTAGAAATGGAGGTAGGAGAAATGATAGATCAGATACAAGATTTCTCTGAGGGCGAGCTTCTTTGTCTTATAAATAAGCTTTCTCATCAACTTATTGTTCAATGGGAGAGGATTACAGGACGAAATGGCCCAGATGATGTTAGAGCTATTAATAGACAGTGTCAGATAGGAGCCTTCCCTGTAAGCAGAATTAACACTGCCATAGTAACAATAATTGGATATCGTGATGAACTCTTCCTCTCCCCGAATAAGACCTATGAGGGAAGCTGCGCCACAGTTCATTCCTGGAAGAGGGAATGCAGACAATGATGACCCCAATAGTGCTGATGCTAGAGCCCATTTTTTGTATAATTGGATATATACGCCCTGGAAAAGGACGGATGTACTCACTTTAAAAGCCTCCTTACCAGACATACGGAAAAATCCTAGAGGATTTTATGATGATGTACAGGCAGCCATTGATTCTTGTATTATGACCGTAGCAGATATTGATATGTTTTTGGTATGATCCTGCCCCCAGATATGTGGCGACTTACCCGGAAACAGGATCATGCCGTTGATTTGGGAGGAGATTGGACTGCCATAATAGCAGCCGATAGGGATAGGAAACCTGGTCAGAAACCTAGTCAGCTCATATTGGATCTGCCTGGTAACATACTTACTTATATAAAAACGATGGTTCCAGCTAGGAAAATAGACTGGGCACTCCTTACTGCTTGTAAACAAAAACAGGTAGAGGCCGTCCCTGATTTCTTTACTCGCTTTGAGGAAGTATTCCATGATTTTAGTGGACAAGATACATCTACACCTACGGGTGCACATTTATTTGTAGACCGATTCGTAGGGAATTTACTCCCAGAAATATCTGTTCGCTTAAAGAATTCAGAGAGCACATGGGCTTCAGAAACCCCGAAAGCTATATTAGATATGGCTCAGTATTATCAGAATCAGGTGACCGCTGAGCAAGAACGAAAAGAAGGAAAATTAAAAGAATTGAAAACTAAGGTAATGATGGTTCAGGCCTATGGACCTCAAGGTAGGGGCCGTGGTCAAAATTATGGTCAGAATTATAGACAACCACCTCCAGGAGGGCCACCGCGTAGACAAACTCCACTAGGGCTAGATCAATGTGCTTATTGCAAGGAGAAGGGACATTGGCGTTCTGAATGTCCTGTTTTAGCTGCTGGTGGAAGAAGAAGGGGACAGGTGAACAGTAATCAAGGGACTTTAGCTCCCCGACAACAGCCACAGCAGGTTCAAGCTCCAGAGAGGAATAGGTCAGGAAATTATTTCGATCAAAGAAATAATCAATATTCTATGGAAGATTGGGAATCAGAAGAAACTGTGGGAACACATTTTGCGTAGGACAAGGAGGACCAGTTGAGATACCTGTAGATCAGTCAGGGCCCTATGTAACAGCAACCATACTTGGGCAGGAACAAAAGTTTTTAGTTGATACAGGGGCAACACGTAGTGCGATATCTCAGAAACTGGTCCCTGGGACACCCTTGTCTGGCCAAGTGATCACATCGATGGGGTTTGATGGAACACCAACTCCTAGCCCTGTGTCCCAAAAACTACATTTTCAGGTTGAGAATTTCATCACTACAGCCCCCTTTTTACTTCCCCCACATGCTCCAGAAAATCTGATGGGACTTGATCTTTTGAAATATTTCCATGCCACTATACATTGTTCCCCATCTGGAGTACGTGTCATTTTTGGGAAAAAGACATTGCCTAAACAATATAATTTTTCTTTATGTTCAGATCTTGATTCTGTCCCTGAATGTGTTTGGGCTACTGCTGACACAGATGTGGGAAGAATGGACATTTCCCCAGTATACATACAGGTTCGGGAGGGTGCTTCCTTACCAAGGGTCCCACAATATAAAATATCAAAAGAAGGTGAAGATGCATTGATTTCTATCATTGATGACATGATACGTACAGGAGTTGTTGAGGAAGTTTCCTCGAATGTATGCAATAGTCCCATTCTCCCATTCTAAAACGGGGTGATGGAACAGGGGATAAGATTTACAGATTTGTGATTGACTTGAGAGAAGTCAATAAAATAGTTATCCCTCAATATCCTGTCGTCTCAGATATTACGACTTTGTTGACATTAATTCCATCTACAGCTACTGTATTCTCTGTCATTGACCTTAAGAGTGCCTTCTTCTCTATTCCTATACATGAGGAGAGCCGATATCTTTTTGGTTTCTCATTACGGGGCCGCTCATTCAGATTTTGTAGAGCTCCAAAAGGCTATACAGAAAGTCCTAGCATTTATAGTCAGGCACTTAAACGACAGTTGGATGAACTTCTTTTGCCACCAGGAGTTACACTTGTGCAATATGTCGATGACATTCTGCTAGCCGCAGACACAGTTGAGCATTGTAAAGAAGCCACTCTCTCTCTATTGCATCATCTTGCTGTTAAGGGACATAAGGTCTCTAAGAATAAGCTACAATATTGTCAGTCTGAGGTCACTTATCTAGGTCACCTCTTGTCTAAGGAAGGCCGCACTCTGACCAAAGACAGGATTCAAACTATCCTAAAAATTCCTATTCCAAGTACTCAAAAAGAAGTCAGGGCACTTATTGGTATTACTTCCTACTGTAGACAGTGGATCCCCAACTTCTTACTAATTATCAAACCTCTTTTGTCCCTTGTTACTAAAGACACTCCCTCTCCTCTACCATGGACATTCGAATGTCAGGAAGCATATCAGCAGCTCCGTGCATCCCTTTGCTCTGCTCCAGTGTTAGGCACTCCGGACTATACAAAGCCTTTCATACTATATGTGTTAAGAACAAAACACAATCATGAACATTCTGCGCCATCTTGTCTGATGAAAGTTCCTACGTGCACATAAACTACAGTCATTCTGATTTACCACAGCCATTTTGTACTCTGTTGGTCACCTTCATTTCACCCTGTCCTCTAGCAGCCTTCTGACTCTCTGACCAAACCTGATATGTGTGCTGGGGGCTATAAACTATTTCCACGACAAACATCAACATCACCTGCTGCCTCAAACTCGTCTTTCCTCTCATCCCTGCACAAACGGGTTACAAATACCAAACAGACTCTTGCAAACATGGTTTATTGCACTACACACAGCAAGACTGGTTTTTTGCCAACAATGGGACCTGTTCTTATCAACAGAACGGACTCTTAGATCTGGCCGGTCTCACTCGCTTTTAGACCCTGAAGCAAGGTCCAGCTGCAATTAAATTGTCTGTTTTTGACCTGGGTGGGAGGAGAGTTAATGTTGGGCTTGTGTAACCATGTTGATAAAACAATGTCAGGCTTGTGTGACAACCTGCCCGGGCGGAGACTCCAAGCTTGTAACCATGATAAAAGAAACAAATACATTGTGTAAAACTGTATAAAAGGAAGAGTCCGAAGCATTGCCAGTAGAACACCTCCCTGAAGACATCCTGGTGTCAGCAGTTGACGTGGTCTCCTCTAAGAGTAATAAACCTTTTTCTTGCCTTCCAGCGCCTGCCTCGTTATTTTAGATAGTGAATCCAAAGTGGATTAAAGGTGACTTTGCGCCGGGCAGCATTGGGGATCCCAGGAGACTCGCTGCTTTTCACAAATTGGCGACCCAACGGGGGCCCATCAGAGACACGTGGGTCCAGTAGAGAGGTCCTAACGACGGAGTGAACGACTAAATGATTGGAGTGCACCTGCCTGAAAGAGACCCTCGTCTGGCTGCCAATCGACTGAACTTCACCGGTTCCGAACGGACCTCTCTCGAGTGACCTGCGGTCCTGACTGGGGCCTTACAGGAACGCCGCATTGATTGTTGGAGTAAGAGGACAACCAGGCGCTGGAAGGGGAATACGAAGAACTGTCCATACGGTCCGGGTAAGGTCGTGAGAAAACATGACTTAAATTGATTGATTGATAGAAATACTAGTATTCCTTTTTGAGTTATTTGAGACATTCCCTGCTTGCAAACAACGTAGAATAGGAATATTCTCTCTTTGCAGACAGCGAAGGACAGGTAGTGCAGACTTTTGTCTAAACATTAATTGAGATATTCATTTTGACCGCTAAATACGTCATGCCTGTTTTCTCTAGATTGTTTGATTGTTTTGGATCGGACCGTTTGTTAGAGGTCAGTCATCCGGCACCGCCGGAAGGCACCCCTAACAAGGACATGTACGTAAAATATGGATTAGCCACCGTAGCTTATAGCAAACTATGGCATAAATACACTAGGAAGGACCGGGTAAATCAGTGGCCACTGACGGGATCTTTCGATCCCGCTAAAATAGAAACGTTAGAATTAGCTCTCCACAAAAAGAAAGCTAGACCAGCCATGTTTGATAGTTTTGGTTTATGGCGAAAAGAGGCAGCTCAACGAAAGAAAAGAGACGAAGCTAGACAAGATAAAGAAACGCGAAAATCAGCTTACCAAGCCTGTAAAAAGTTAGAAGAAGAACTAAAAGAAAAGGAAATCGATAAAAAGGAACAGGAATCAAAAATATCAGGTCAATGCCCTGTTAGAACGCCCTTAACTCTTTACCCCGAGTTACCAGCAAAACAGGGGGTAGATGATGATTTATTGTTAGGTCCCCCAATGATATACATGCCACCCCCTTACGCCCCTACTCATCCCATAGTACAACGCCAGGACCACCAAAGTATAGCCGGAGATGGCACGATCGCCTCAGTCTCCACCGCCTCTGCTCCCACCGAGCCACCCACACCAAATGCCTCATCAAAGGAGGCAGTAGTAGAGGTAGGAACCAAGGAAATAGGAGCGCCCAGGGTCCCGCGATTAAGTAAAAATGAGCGAGCAGGCATTGATAAAATAGTTAAAACCCTCATAGATAGGAAAGAAACAGAAGAACACGTAACAGACATATGCGACACCTATGTTGAAAACCGCAAACGATACTTTATTGTACGTCTCTGTTACCACACCCTTACTGCATATGAAGAGAAGTACCAAAACGTAGGGCCCGAGCGATTAGTGGCTCTCTACAGGAAGGTAGACATCGGAGATGAAGGCGACAACGATGTTGCAGAACTATTTTCATCCACACTAGAAGTATTGCGTCACCTCATAGAACAAGGACAGATAGATAGGGACAGGACAACTAAGGTAGCAGGACCCCCAGTGGAAAAAACAGATAGCATGATGCCAATAAAAGAAGCTGCCCCTTACTGGGTACCTCCTAGAGGACAAGGGACTAATGACGATATAAACCATCAAGACGCTAGAGGAAGGGTGGTCTACAATTGGGTGTATCAGCCATGGGACAGACAGGACATCCTGACCTTCCGTAAATCTTTGCCGGATTTACGAAAGAACCCCACCGCCTTTTACACCGAGCTAGGTACCGCTCTGGGATCAACAATAATGACACTTGCCGACATAGACTTGTTCTTCGGGTTATGTTTGCCAGCAGATGTGTGGAAACAGGTTAAGAAAGTAAACCATACCGAACTGTTTGGTCATACCTGGGAACAACTCGACACACTAGATAAACAGCGGAACCCTGGTCAAAAACCAGTTAAAGCAATATTAGACCTCCCTGACAAAATAGTGCAGAAAGTGAAAACGCTGATCCCAGAGAAAAAGATAGACTGGTCCATAGTAACCGCATGCCGCCAGAAACCACAAGAGGACGTCTCAGAGTACTTCTCCAGATTTGAAACTGTGTTCTCTGATTACAGTGGACAAGACATGTCCACCGCAACCGGACACCACTTATTTGTGCAGAACTACGTCAAAGGATTACTGCCAGATGTATCCCAGAAACTACAAGCCAGCGAAAGTAGTTGGGCAGCATCTAAACCGACGGCCATTCTCCAAATGGCCCAGTATTACGAGCATCAGAGAAACGAAAATGACAGGGCTACAGAAAGGAAAAAGAAGGACTTGAAGGAAAGGGTAATGATAGCACAACTCCAGGGGGCGAATACAGGAGGGGAGCAATATAGGGGAGGAAACCAGCAGAATACCCCTAGAGTACAGCCACCTAGGAACAATCCATCTACATCATATGTAGGACGCCAAGACCTAGGACAGGATCAATGTGCATTTTGCAAAAAATATGGACACTGGAAATCCCAATGCCCGGCTTTGTTAGGAGCTGCTAGGGGCAGAGGGGCGAGGGAAATAGCAAGTGGACAGAGAGGAAGAGGACGTGTGAGAGGGTACGCGAGTGAAGCAAGCGAGGAAAGGCCAGGAAGAGTGAACGCATTTGACCATCCCAGACAGAATCAGTACCAACAGACAGATTATGACAATACGTACGACTTTGCATAGGACAGCCAGGGGCAAGGGAGGGATCCAGTCGAGCTCTGCGTTGATCAGCAAGGCCCTTATGTTACCGCTGAGGTCCTGGGCACAAGGTCGCCATTTTTGGTAGACACAGGAGCAACACGTAGTGCACTATCCAAACGACTGATTCCAAGGGCACCCTTGTCAGGCTCACATGTGACCTCAATAGGATTTGACGGTACGCCCTCCACCAACCCTTTGTCCCGACCCATCCCTTTTAATCTTGACAGCAATGGCGTCGAAACGACATTCCTCCTCTCATCTAACACCCCAGACGCCATTATGGGCCTCGACCTTTTGAAACACTTCCATGCGACTATCAGATGCTCACCAGACGGAGTGCGTGTCATCCTGTATGACAACCCCCAACGCCATAGAGAGAACCCTTTTCAGCACATGTTTTCCATCTCTGAGACTGACACTTCCCTACTGGACACTTTGCCATCACACTTATGGGCTAGGGCTGATTCAGACGTAGGACGAATGATGATTGACCCAGTACACGTAACAATACGACAGGACGCAACCCTACCGAAGGTACCGCAGTACAAAATATCGCCAGAGGGTGAGAAAGCACTAACAGAGATCATACACTCTTTGGTAGAGGCAGGGGTGGTAGAGGAAGTAGTGAGCAACATTTGTAACAGTCCCATACTACCGATTGTAAAGAGACAGGGAGAGGGAGATGGGAAAGCCTACCGCTTCATCATTGACCTGCGGGAGGTAAACAAAATCGTAGTACCACAATACCCAGTAGTTTCCGACATCACGACAATTTTGACTTTAATCCCCTCCACTGCCACCACCTTCACTGTGATCGACCTCAAGAACGCCTTCTTTTCCATACCTATACACGAGGACAGCCGCTATCTTTTTGGATTTACCCTAAATTCCCGTTCGTATAGATTTTGTAGAGCACCTCAGGGGTACACTGAGAGCCCAAGTATCTATAGCCAGGCGCTTAAAAGACAGTTGGACGCCATACAATTGCCAGATGGAGTGGCACTAATACAATATGTAGACGACATCCTTCTAGCAGCAGACACCATACCAATAGCTGTCACAGCCACCATCAAACTACTCAATTTCCTTGCTGAGAATGGTCACAAGGTCTCCCGAAAGAAACTGCAGTTCTGTAAATCACAAGTGACCTATTTGGGTCAACTTTTATCAAAAGAAGGGAGAAAACTCACGCCTGACAGGATCCAGACAATTCTAGACACCCCTGTCCCCAAAAATCAGAAGCAAGTCCGCTCTTTGATAGGCCTCACCTCGTTTTGCAGACAGTGGTTACCGAACTTTAGCCTCATTGTCAAACCCTTCTCTCCCTCCTAGCTAAGGACATCCCCTCACCTCTCCCCTTGACCCCCGAATGCCAGACAGCCTTTAAAGAACTACGCAATGCCCTTTGCTCAGCACCAGTCCTAGGAACCCCAGATTACTCCAAACCATTCTTCCTCTACACACACGAAAGGGAGGGATGTGCATTGTCTGTCCTAACACAATCAATTGGTCACAAACAACGCCCTTGTGCATATTTTTCTGCCACCCTCGATCCAGTAGCCAGAGCACTGCCAGCGTGCCTGCGCGCTGTGGCAGCTGCAGCGGTATCAATACGCCAGAGCGAAGGAATAGTGCTCTCCAATCCAGTCACTGTTTTAGTACCCCATGCAGTCGACACACTACTGAACCAGACCAAAACCCAACACTTGACTAGCGCCCGACTGACAGGATATGAGTTGACCCTGCTAGCACCGCACATTACCCTAAAGCGATGCACCACCCTCAATCCAGCCACACTGTTACCCCTACCCGAGAACGATTCTAACGTGGCTCCACTACACGACTGTGTGACACTAACCGATGAACAAACAAAAAGTAGAGTAGACCTCAGAGACACCGCCTTTCTAGAGCCAGATGGAGAACTATGGGTGGATGGTTCGTGCATCAAACTCCCCGACGGCACCACCTCAGCTGCATACGCTGTCACCACAGCCCGAACCATTCTAGAAACAGCCCGTATTGCCCAACGTTCCGCCCAGGCAGCAGAACTCATTGCCCTCACACGAGCATGTATTTTAGCAGCTGGCACGACAGTTAACATATACACCGACAGCCAATACGCCTTCGGGGTGGTTCACCATTTCGGGATTCTATGGAAAGAAAGAGGGTTCCTGACTTCACACTTTACACCCATCCTGCATGGAGATTTAGTCTCCGCCTTGACGGAAACAGTCCTCCTCCCCAAAAAGCTAGCAGTGATAAAATGCCAAGCACATAGGAAAGTGACAGATCTCATTGGACAGGGAAATGCGCTAGCAGACGTTACTGCCCGAGCCACAGCAGAAGACAGAACCATGACACGAATGTATGTGACCAGGTCACAAGCTGAACAATGGACTGATGCTAGGACCACTGTAAGGGACATACAGACTACAGGCACACAAGACGAATTGACCGAGTGGGAAAAGGTGGGACTAAAAGACGAGGAAAATTGCTGGAGAACTAAAGACGGAAATAAATGGCTGTTACCCAATGCCTACCTCATCCCCATATTGACCATGGCACATTTACCAGCACACATAGGCTCCACCCCCATGATTGACCTAATCACAAGAGTATGGCATAATGTCAAGATAACAGAATCTGCAAAGCGCCTAGTACAACAATGTATAGTATGCCTACAACACAACCCAGGGAAAGGGACAGTAGTACCACGGGGAGGGTTTGGAGTCCCTGATCACCCCTTTGAAGTCCTTCAAATGGATTACATCCAACTAGAGAGATGCCATGGTCTAAAATATGTCCTGGTGGTTGTGTGCGCTTTTAGCAAATGGGTGGAGGCATATCCCACCCGCGACAATACTGCCATAGCCACTGCAAAAGTATTGTTGAAAGAATTCTTCCCCCGGTACGGCCTTTGCAGAATTTTATGGAGCGACAACGGCCCACACTTCGTAGCCGAAGTGATACAGAACATACTGAAAGGGTTGGGGGTAAAACAAAAATTCCATGCCGTCTTCCACCCCCAATCAGCGGGCCTGGTAGAGAGACACAATGCAACATTGAAACTAAAGCTAGCCAAAATAGTTGCCACAACCGGGTTGAAATGGCCCGACGCCCTTCCATTGGCATTGCTATCAATGCGCTCCACCCCGACCAAACACAGACTGACCCCGTATGAAGTGGTCTTCGGCAGGCCTATGAACATTTGGGCGGCACCAAGACCCACCTCCATTAACGATGTCCCGAACATATTAATGTCAGACTATCTGCATAAATTGACAAACGAGCTAACAATTATCCACCAACAGGTGCAGTAAGCCTTGCCTGACATATCCAGGGGCCCAGGACATGTGATAAAGCCTGGGGACTTCATCCTAGTTCGCAACTTTCAAAGAACGAAGAATCTGGAGCCCAGGTGGACGGGCCCCTGGCAAGTCTTGATCACCACTCGAACTGCCCTCCGAGTGGAAGAAAAAAAAAATTGGCTGCACGCCCACCACTGCAAGAAAGTCCCTCCAACGCTGGCAACCTGTGAAGAGGTGGAGGTGCAAGAGGAAGTACTCGCAAAAGACCGACCAGCTCTGAGTTGCTACCCACAAGAAGACACCCTCCAACTGTCTGAATTTCCCGACCCCACGGTGCCATCCAAGGAAGGGTACAACCTAAGATCGACGAAAAGGGGGGAGCTCCAACAACCAGGCCACTAACTGAGTCAGAGTCTCAGATCGGTAGCACAGCCAAACGATGCTACCAGGAAAAACAGCAGACAAAAGTCTGTGGTCCTAACAGTTGGTGAGCTCCTCGAAGATGATGGAAGAAACGGAACACCTGCAAAGCCACCGCAAAGACACCAAGACTTTTGAACTGCACAGTACAAAGACAATTGCACTTGTAGCTGCATTTCTCACCTGCCTCCTGCTAATGGTCACACTCTGGATCATTGAAGAGAATGCACCTGCATACAGAACATTGTCACCAACCATGCAACCAATCACAAAGAAAGAACACTACCTGGTATCACTACCGCCACATCTCCGAGAACGACGCAAAGAATTCTGGAATAATTCTTTCGTACAGATGCTGCACCAGCACAATCTTGCCACCAATGCCACTAACTGTTGGGTCTGTGGGCTGCTACCACATGCCACTGAACATTCCATCCCTTTCATCCCTTCACCCTTTTCTGTTCATGGATCTTGCCTTGCCTGGATGATGCTCCTACAAGAAAGTTACAAAGACAATGCCACTTCCGATGGGACAATCGCTCAGTTCTACAACGAGTTCTGGCTAAACCAAACAGGAAGAACAGCAGCTCCCTTTGCCCTCACACCTCCAATACGACATTCCCAATGAATGTCCCCTCCAAAGAACGAGTGGAAATACAAGTGTTCAATAATCCTGTCAGAGCCACATTTTCCTACCTGAAGAAAAGAACTGCTGCAACACTGACTGTGGCCCTATCTGTGGTGAACGTCTCTGGCCTTGTATGCATTGAAGGCCGTGGGACTAAGAATGTGGGTCACAGCACTTGTAACATTGTAAGGACTTTGAACACTGCCAATCCTACAGCATTTGTTGCATCACCCAATATGTACTTTGTCTGTGGAACCAAAGCCTACACCTGGCTCCCAAGAAACTGGGGGGGCACGTGCTACATCGCCTTTGTTTTGCCACCGACCTACACAGCCCCTGCAGAGCATCATCGAGAAAAGCGTTCTAAAGACACTGATCAAGCAGACTCTGCCGCATCACAGTTCGTTGACGCAGCAAAAGGGCTCGTCCCGCTATGGGGTCCGATGGCAAACAGCCGAGCCATCAGACATCTGTCTCAAGCGGTAGAAACCGCCCTGAACGTCACAGCTGGCATCCTCACCAACAACACTGCCGAGCTTCAAGCGGTCCGTCTGGTGGCCCTACAAAACCACATGGTCCTGGACGTGGTACTAGCGGATCGTGGAGGAGCATGTCGCATCATTGGTGCCAGTTGCTGCATATACATCCCTGATAATTCACCCTCTGTCTATGAAGCAATCGAACATCTCCACAGACTGTCTTCAGAAATTCATCAAGGATCAGAGACTTGGACAATTGGAAGTTGGCTTTGGGGCATCTTAAAGGACTGGGGTTGGAAAATATCAATGTTTCTCTTGGTCCCAGTATTGGCAATATGTGGTTGCTGTTTGGGTGTACACTGTATACCACCTTTGTGTTCTCTTTGCATAAGTGCCTTGCGCCCTAAGACTATGGACACTCAGTTAACAAAAATGAGAGTAATGTATGAACAAGAAATACAGGACATTATGGAGATCGAAATAGACTGACAAGATGGCTAGTTATGTTCAAAGGGGCGACTGTTAAGAACAAAACACAATCATGAACATTCTGCGCCATCTTGTCTGATGAAAGTTCCTACGTGCACATAAACTACAGTCATTCTGATTTACCACAGCCATTTTGTACTCTGTTGGTCACCTTCATTTCACCCTGTCCTCTAGCAGCCTTCTGACTCTCTGACCAAACCTGATGTGTGTGCTGGGGGCTATAAACTATTTCCACGACAAACATCAACATCACCTGCTGCCTCAAACTCGTCTTTCCTCTCATCCCTGCACAAACGGGTTACAAATACCAAACAGACTCTTGCAAACATGGTTTATTGCACTACACACAGCAAGACTGGTTTTTTGCCAACAATGGGACCTGTTCTTATCAACAGAACGGACTCTTAGATCTGGCCGGTCTCACTCGCTTTTAGACCCTGAAGCAAGGTCCAGCTGCAATTAAATTGTCTGTTTTTGACCTGGGTGGGAGGAGAGTTAATGTTGGGCTTGTGTAACCATGTTGATAAAACAATGTCAGGCTTGTGTGACAACCTGCCCGGGGCGGAGACTCCAAGCTTGTAACCATGATAAAAGAAACAAATACATTGTGTAAAACTGTATAAAAGGAAGAGTCCGAAGCATTGCCAGTAGAACACCTCCCTGAAGACATCCTGGTGTCAGCAGTTGACGTGGTCTCCTCTAAGAGTAATAAACCTTTTTCTTGCCTTCCAGCTTCCAGCGCCTGCCTCGTTATTTTAGATAGTGAATCCAAAGTGGATTAAAGGTGACTTTGCGCCGGGCAGCATTGGGGATCCCAGGAGACTCGCTGCTTTTCACATATGTACACGAGAGAGAAGGATGTGCATTTTCAGTTTTGACACAACCATATGGTAATAAGCATCGTCCATGTGCTTATTTCTCAGCTGTATTAGACCCAGTAGCCAGAGGACTCCCAGGTTGTCTAAGAGCGGTTGCCGCCACAGCAATTTCTATACGCCAATCTGAGGGAATAGTGTTGAGTAATAAGCTTATGGTCATTCCGTGGATGCACTTCTGAATCAGACTAAGACACAACACTTGACTAGCGCTAGACTCGCAGGATATGAACTTACACTTTTGGCACCTCATATCACACTCAAGAGATGTTTGACATTAAACCCAGCTACATTGCTACCTTTGCCAGCTGAACAAGTGCATGATTTGCATGATTGCATTTTCCTAACAGAAGAACAGACTAAGGGAAGAATAGATCTAAAGGATACACCTTTATTAGACCCTGAGGGAGAACTATGGGTGGATGGATCTTGTTTAAGACTGCCTGATGGCACCACCTCTGAATCTTATGCCACTACCATCCTGCAGACTGTGGTAGAAACAGCCCGCATCCCACAAAAATCTGCCCAAGCAGCTGAACTCATTGCGCTTTTGAGGGCTTGTGAACTTAGTGAGGGATTAAGAGTGAATATTTATACAGATAGTCAGTATGCATTTGGTGTGGCACGCGACTTTGGGAAGCTCTGGAAGGAACGGGGATTCCTAACCTCCCATGGCTCTAAAATACAACATGGTGAATTGGTATATAATCTTCTTACTGCTTTGACATTGCCAAAGAGTGTGGCCATTATCAAATGTCATTATCAAATGTAGTGCCCACAAGAAAGTTACAGACAAGGTGGGACAAGGAAATGCTTTTGTTGACGAAGTTGCACGAGAGACTGCAAGTGCACTCGCAAGTAAAATGTATGTGTTACGATCCCAAGCTGAATTATGGGAAAACCTGTATGCAGAAGTTAAGGACATACAGCAGTCAGCCACTGAACAGGAAAGGGCAGAATGGCAAAAGGAAGGAGAATTAGATGATGAGGGATGTTGGAGATCAAAAGACATGTTGAAATGGAAATTGCCCTATGCTTATGTATTACCTTTTGTGACTATGGCTCATGGACCAGCTCACGTTAGTACCAAAAACATCATTTCCCAATTGAATCCAGTCTGGGATAGTCCGCTCATTCGGAAAACGGAGGAGCATGTAGTTGAAAATTGTATGATTTGCTTACAGCACAATCCTGGGAAGGGAATATCAACCCCTACTGGTGGATTTTCTCCGCCTCAAGTGCCCTTTGAAGCACTCCAGATGGACTACATCCAATTGGAGCGCTGTAACAACCTAAAATACGTACTAGTTGTGGTTTGTTCCTTTAGTAAGTGGGTGGAAGCCTATCCCACCAACGATAACACAGCCTTGACAACAGCTAAAGTTCTGTTGAAAGAATTTTTCCCCCGTTTTGGGGTTTGTAGAGTTTTATGGAGCGATAATGGCCCCCACTTCACTGGCCAGATAATAGAGTACCTAATGAAAGGTTTAGGGGTAAAGCAGAAGTTTCATGCTGCTAATTATCCCCAGGCAGCGGGTTTGGTAGAAAGATACAATGCCACCCTGAAACTCAAATTGGCAAAAGTTCAAGCAACAACGGGCCTTAAATGGCCAGATGCTTTGCCACTCGCTTTGCTATCTGTTCGTTCCATTCCACACAGTAAGATTCGACTTTCTCCCTACGAGATAGTCTTTGGTAGGCCTATGAATGTATGGAGACCACCAAGACCAAATATGATTAAAGAAATACAGTACCCTGTTTTGAGTGACTATCTTAGAAACTTGACTGAAAAATTGTTTCCGATTCATCAGCAGGTGCGTGAAGCTATTCCAGACAAATCAGAGGGTCCGGCCCATGGTCTCCAACCCGGTGATTTTGTGCTCCTTAAGAACTTCCAGCGTGCTAAGAATCTGGAACCTCGCTGGAAAAACATTGAGCAAGTGCTGCTGGCAACCCGAACTACTGTCCCTGTCACCAACAGACGCCACTGGATCCATACAGGGCACTGCAAACGAATCCCAGCAACTGTTCTCCAGCCAGAAGGCAGAAACGATCTGAAGGATATCTTGCAGACTCAGAAAAGTGTTGCTCCTCTGAATGAAGATACTTTGTTTCCTGATCAAACTACGCCTCCAGTAACAAGGTACGATTTGCGACCAAGGAAGGGAAGGAGCAGATAGAGATACCGGAGGACCGATTTCAATTAGTGGAACGGTTCGGCTGCGACACGGTGTGATCACAGAGTCGGCTGAACTAGGTTCAGAGGGGATTGTGATACGTGTTCAGTGTTGCCTGGATCTCTCTCCGACCTGTGGTGTATCGATACCGAGAAGGAGACATGCAGAGACTGGGATCTAAGTTGCAGTTGTGAAACAAAGACAAGCCTCTGTGTATGGGGACTCTGATCATACTCTTGATAATCTTGGCAGCAGTTTTTTGGACAATGGAGAAAGTGATTCCGGCTCGAAACCTATTGCCCGCTACTACTCCTGTCCCACAGAACACTTTTATTACACTCTTCCCTACCATGAGAAAAAGCACCGGATGTCCTACCTCAATAACACTTTTATACAAATGCTACATCATACCCACAATGCTACGAACACTACCAACTGCTGGGTGTGTGGAATGATGTCAGCTCACCAGAAGAAGGGAGGAACGCCTTTTATCCCCTTGCCATTCTCACATAATGGCTCCTGTAGAGCCTGGTTCGCATTATTGTGGGCCTCTGAAATAAGTCACAAAGTTTTTGTTGATGTAGGTGGACTCAACGCCCAGCTCAACAGAGTGTGTTACCCCGATGAGGAAGGAGATCCCCAAGCCAAAGGAACTGTATGGGAAATGGAGGAGTATTGCAGAGGGAATTCCTCCATCAGATAAGTCTTCCCGAACAGCTAAGGGTAATGGGCCTCCTATTATCGCCGTAACCAGAGCCCGAGCAGAACTTTGTGTGAGCAGTATTGCTGTGGGAAAAAGTGACTGTACAACAGTACTAAATATTACTGGAACAAATAACAGTAGCTTCTTGTCCTCACACAATACTTACTTTATCTGTGGTAGCAAGGGTTACTATCATCTACCAGTCAGTTGGTCTGGCATCTGTTATGTGTCTTTCTTACTTCCGCCTGTGTTTTTAGCACCTGCCTCTTATCACAAAGACCTGAAATTATTTAATGACATCTCTTTAAATAGATTCAAACGGACCATAAATAGTGATGAAGTAGATCCGACTGATACAGCCTTGCAGCAATATGTAGATTTTAATTTGGGACTCTTCTTCTTTGTTGGTGCAGTCCTAAATAGTAGAAAAATTAGACGCCTAACCCGAGTAGTAGAAGCAGTAACTAATCAGACAGCAATGGCTCTAGGAAATATTACAGAAGAGCTCCAAATTACAAGAATTGTAACTCTTCAAAATAGGATGGTGCTTGATGTAGTGCTCGCTGATCGTGGTGGAGCATGCCACATCATCGGTAGTAGCTGTTGTGTGTTCATACCTGACCACGCCCCTTCTGTCTATAACGCCATTTCAAAATTACATAAAATAGCTGCAGAAATACATCAAGACCAGGGAACATGGTCCTGGTCTGACTGGTTACGGGGACTTATCTCCACTTGGGGTTGGAAATTGTTAACGGGAATAGTAATGATAGGAGCCATCTTTCTCACTTGTTGCTGCTGTATTCAATGTGCCCCTATGATATGCACCACTTGTATAAATATCTGTAGTAGTATTAAACCTTCCCCAGTCAATGTTCATGAATTGAATGGAGAAATGATTATGCACACTGAAATCCATGACCTAATGAATATTAATGTACATGATTAATACATATATCCCTTAGAATAGATTCAGCACAGCTGAAAAGGAAGGACTGTGAAACCTTAAAATCTGAATCTCTCGTTTTCTAATTCAGCTGTGCTTCATCCATGCTCACCTTTGACCTGTTTTCAGCCTGACTCTATCCTTGACACCACATCTGCATAAACATTAAGTCACAAATCTAAAGTTGAGACATTGTAGGCTGCGTAAACATGCAAAGTCAGCACAAAAGAACAGCTGATGTCTGCACTGTGGGTTTCGTGTGTGTTTTAAACAATGGTAAAGCCTTAGATAAAGTGTGTTCAGATAAGCCTATCTTGTTGTGCAGCCTCAAAACGCGACAGTTACACAAGGCACCAAGGTTGTTGATTCTTACCGATTGTCTCATTTGTGTGTTCTTCCCAAAGCTCTATTTACCTCTGGGCTTACCTAGTCTGTGATTTTCCCTATATAAACCCATGTAACCATCGTTCAGTGTGCTTTTATCCTTGGGTATCTTGATGGTACTTGTTGGATGGAGACCCATTCATGAATGATTGAATAAACTATCCATGGTTTGCCTTCGCTCCAGTGTCGAGTCCTCCTCAATTTGATAAGAACCAGTGGCGAAGTGGTGATCCCTGCACCAGCAGGTTGTTAATTAATCTGCTCCACACGCTGGTGTGGAGTGCATTGGCGTAGAGTGTAGCAGATTATAGTGGCGTAGAACTCAGCGGCGTACAATGCAGTTGCGTAGATTAGAGTGGTGCTTAGTAGAGTACAGTGGTATAGAATGCACTGGTGCAGAGTTGAGTGGTACAGAGTAGAGTGGCACAGAGTGCAGTGGTGTAGAATACAATGGCATAGAGTGCAGTGGTGGGGAGTACAGTGGCTTAGAGTGCATTGGCATTGAATGCGGTAGTGTAGAGTGGCGTAGAGTTCAATGTTGCAGAGTAGAATGTCGCAGAATGCAGTGGTGTCGAGTGGTGCAGAGCGCATTGGGTTAAAGTGGTGTCGAGTAGAGTGCCATTGGGAATAGTGGGGCAGAGTAGAGTGCTATAGAGTAGAGTTCAGTGGCATAAAGTGGCGTACAGTACTGGTGTAGTGTGCACTGCGGTAGAGTGTTGCTGCATATAGTGACAGAGTGCAGCATTGTAGAATGAGTGGCATAGATTAGAGTGGTGCATAGTAGACTGCAGTGGCTTAGAGTGCAGTAGGGTAGAGTGCAACAGCGTGGAGTGTTGCAGAGTGCTGTGGCATTGTGTGCGGTGGTAGAGTGCCGAAGAGTGCAGTGGCGTAGAGAGCAGCGGCATGGAGTGCCATGGGCGGAGAGTAGATTGTTTCAGAGTAGAGTGAAGTGGCGTAGAGTGAGGTGCCGTGGAGTGGTGCAGGGCAGAGGCGCAGAGTGGCATAGTAATGACGTAAAGTGGTGTAGAGTGCATTAGCATAGAGTACAGTTGTGCAGAGTAGATTAGAGTGGCGAACAGTGGATTGGCATGGAGTGCAGGGGCATAGAGTGGAGTAATACAGAGCAGAGTGCAGTGGCGGGGTGCAGAGTGCAGTGCCATGGAGTGCCATAGAGTGGAATGTGTATAGTGTGGTAGCACACTTCAATTACAGACAAGACATCTTCAGTTGAAATCACCATTACATTTGCACAGACATACAGTTTCACTGATAAAAGTATACAGCGCACAAACGATATGTGGAAATGTCATGGCCGAGTGTATTGATTTGTTTTGATCGTTTTAAAATATTTGTTTCCACCACACCTCAGAATTCCCAAAAAGATGCTTCATTTAGGATTTCTAATTCTGAAATATCTGCACAGTTCATTTACAGACATTTAAATTCGGTTGTATGCTAGAAAACAAAACACGGTACAGCCTTCCTGAAGCACTCCCCATAGCCAGCATGATTGTCACATTACTTTTCTTTCTCTGACTTCAAAGTGAAAGTTAACAAGAAGCTCCCTGGAAGACAGAGCCTGACATTTGACCTCTGTCTTTGAATGGACAGCAAATGTGACAAGATAAGAACAAGATTTAAAGGCTTGCCTACAGAAATCAAGCACTGGTGGACGAATACAGTAAATAGGGTTTGGACAAGAGAATGGACGTACAATTCATTTCCAGGGAAGCTTTCTGAATGTCCCCAAGATGTCGTTAGCAAACCAGACAGCTTCGACCTAAAAATGTGCATTAAATAGAGTCAGGAAACTATGCAACCACAGCTGGGGAAAATGTAGTATTTCGTTGTATTACATATTCCAAGACTATGTAGAAATCGGTAACCTGCCAGAGGGGACAGCTTCTAGTTGTCTTTAGAAAAATTGCTTACTGGAGCATACCTAGAAAATGAACACAACTACAGCTGCTGTCCTTGGGTGCATAAATACTGCATATGCTTAATCTCTTCCTGCTAGGTACTGTCACTTGCACAGAACAGCACTGGGATTTCAAGTGACATGGAAGGAGAGTACAGTACCCTAATTGTCAAGGTAATGATTATATTGGGGGGGGGGGGGAGGGAGAACAGAGTAGCCATGCAGCACAGATCTTCCTGAACACTTTGTGCATCGTAAGAATAAAAGTAAGGAGTGCCACACAGAATCTAATCTCTGTTCTGCCTCAGTTTCTCCCCTCAAGAGTTCTGGCCTAGCCATAATTTGATGAAGAAGGTATTCTTATGAGTACTATCTGTAAGTCCACAATGCAGACAATCCTCTTCTAGGTCTCCCAGATATCACTTCCAACGTGCACAGATCTACAGGCTTTACAGGACTGAACAATTTAGGACATGCTTTTGAACGCCCTTCTTTTGCTTTTCTAGCTATTCTCCTTCCACATGTGACTGCAGGATGCTAGATAATATAACAACAGAGAAATATGACAATCTTGTGCCAGTTCCAGATCTGCATAGTTTTCTTGTGGATGGAAATTAAGCGATGCTCCGCATTCCTTGATGGCACGGCCAAAGAAGACAATCACAAATATATCCTTGCCCAGATCGAACAGAACATGGGCAGTAGTTAAAGGTTTGCAGTGTAGTCATTAAGTTTATGGTAAGTTGTGGTCCCTCTCACCTGTCCCATGGGTACTATTAAACCAAAACTTTAAGGATGAAGGTCAGAAGAGAAGGCACTTGCGACTGTGGTGTTATACGTGTCATATTATGCACTATAATCTTCGAATGGCAATCCATAGGCACTTTTTTTTTGTCAAACATGTATTTATTAATGTTTCCGAAAAAGACAACCCAAACATTTTGCATCAAAACGCTCATCGCAGTGAGCTATCATATAGAGCTGTTAATACGGGTTCAAGCAGTGATACAAAACAAGGCATCTGCCCCAGCCACATCCTCATATAATAATGCGTGAAGGTATTGTACAGCATCTCACATTATAGTGACTTGGAGCAGATCGACCTGCCTAGTGAAAGGGGTAGTCATCAGCCCAACCCATCTTTCTTTTGCAATGGAATTCTGTAATTTCCTCCCAACGGGGAGGAGCTCTCTAAGGATAAGTAAATACCCCTAAAATAACTCCCCAAAAAGTAAATAACAAACCCTCCCACCCCCCTCCCACAAACCGATGGTGGCGGCATTGGTAATCTAAGGCACCCAACGACGGGCAATCGTAAGTGTTTTTAAAACTGAAATAGGTGCATGTCTCTAACTGAGGGAGGACAGACAGCTAGGGGTATGCCTCGGGAGAGAAAGGCAACCAGCGGTCCCCATTTATATTCAAAGTTCTTATATTCGTTTCGAAAGATGTCAGACATTCTTTCCATGCTAAGCAGTTTCCATAGACGAGAATGCCAGAGGGAGATCGCAGGAGCCTCCCTCCGTTTCCAGGCCGCCGCAATGGTCACTTTAGCGGCTCCTATGCACATCCACATGATCGCTTTGTCAGCTCTGGTCTGATGTTCGAGGGTCGGATTGCGGAGGCCTAAGAGTCTCCGCCATGGTAGTCGGGACGGGATAGCCTAGCATGTCCTTGATGTGTGCTAGAATTTCTTCCCAAAACGGGCGTATGGTGGGGCAGTCCCACCATATGTGTTGGAAGTCCCCTAGGAGCCCACATCCCCTCCAGCATCTATCAGAAGTGTTTGGGAAGATTGTCTTAAGCTTGGAAGGGTAGAGGTACCAATCCATCATGGTTTTAAGGTGGGCTTCTCAAAGCTCCGTGGAATGGTTGAATTTCAGAATGTCAGACCACAGTCCCGACCATTCCCTATTTGAGATGTCCCTATGAAGTATGTCCTCCCACATAGTCATGTAGCGGGGCCGCGGGGAATGTGAGGCGGTAAGTAGGTAATTGTATAGAAATGAGATCACCCCTCTCATGGTAGTGGCGTTTAAAATATAGGTCTCAAATTTGGTGAGGAGGCGAGTGGCCGCCTGTCGTATGGGCGGAGTGAGGGCCCAATGCAGCAACTGGAGGTAGTGGAAGTGTTCCGACCTCTCTAGACCATAGTCCCTTCTGCAATTATCGAAGGTGAGGGGGTCGAAATTATGGAAGAGGTGTGTCAAAGCTAGGCATCCACCTGTACGCCAGGCTTCAAAGGGGCCCTCATGTAGTGCTGGGGGAAAGGCTGGGTTAAAGTGAATGGGCGTGTGGGGCGAGGGAAACGAGGTCCACTGCTCGTTACCGGCCAGGGAGTCCCACACTTTCAGAGTAGTGCGAGTGCTAATGTAGGCGTTCTTGGGTCTTTCCTGTTTGGGGCGCCATATGAGATCTCCCTGCTATAGATCGGTCCATGTGAAGCCAATGTTTATCGGACTCACGCTTGGACCATTCCGTCACCACTCGTAGTTGGGCTGCTTTATAATAGAGAGCAAGGTCCGGCAAACCCAAACTGCCCTCTTTACGGGGTCGACGCAGTATGGAGAAAGAAAATCGAGCTCGGCCCCCTTGCCATATAAAGTGTAGAATCATAGATTTGATTTTAGGGAGAAAGTCCCTTTCCAGCTCTATAGGTAAGGCTTGAAAGAGGTACAAGAGCTTAGGGAGAAGCGTCATTTTAATAGCGTGGATGCGACCAAGCCAGGATATGAAAAGAGGCTTCCATTTTGCTAGATCCGTTTGTATGTGGGAGAGAATGGGTGGAAAGTTAGCGCGGAAGAGCCCCTCCACCCGAGGTGTTAGTTGAATCCCCAAGTATTGTAAGGAGGAAGAGGTCCACCTAAGCGGGGTTCGTTGCTGTAAATGTCGCACCTCCGAATCTGGAAGGGTAAGATTAAGTATGTGTGATTTACCTAAATTTATCTTAAAACCCGACACTTCTTCGAATCTCGTCAATTCTGATTGCAAGGATGGGAGGGACGTGGACGGGTCAGTAAGGGACAAGAGTACATCATCTGCAAAAAGTGAGATTTTGTGTGCGTCGCCGCTAAAGGGGATTCCCTGGATCTCTGGGGCCGCTCTTATGGTCATCGCGAGGGGCTCGATGCTTAGAGCAAATAGCAGGGGTGACAGTGGACACCCCTGACGGGTGCCTCTGGAGTGGGGGAAGGGTGCCGACATCATTCCATTGACTTGAACCCTGGAGCTCGGTTGGATATAATTAGCCCTGATCATGTTAATAAATTTGGGCGCGAACCCAAAGCTTGTAAGTGTGTTAAAAAGAAACGACCAGTCCACCCTATCAAAGGCCTTCTCGGCGTCAAGGCCGACAAACACTGCTGGAAGTCGACGTTTAGTAGCTTTCTCTATCAGGTGGACTATGCGTCTGGTGTTGTCGTGAGTCTGTCGGCCCTTGATAAATCCCGATTGATCCAGGTGAACAAGGTCGGGCATGAGGTCATTGAGGCGAGTCGCTAATATGGAGGAGTAAAGTTTTGCGTCCAAATTTAACAGGGCAATAGGGCGATATGAGGCACATAATTGCGGGTCTTTCCCCTGTTTGGGTATTACTGTGATCACGGCTTCGGTCATCGATCTGGTAACCACCCCCTCCTCTGCCATTTTGTTAAAAAGCCTCATGAGGTGCGGTATGAGAACTGGAGCAAAGGTTTTATAGAATTGGGCGGTATACCCATCTGGACCTGGGGCCTTGTGCAGCTTGAGGGCTTTAATAGCAGCGCCTATCTCTTCAGGGGATATGGGGGCAGTGAGGGTGTCGTTCCAGTCGTGGGAGACCTGAGGGAAGCATAGCGTCTGGAGGTAATTGAGCTGAGCATTCGTGTCCCGCTGGTCTTTAGTGTAAAGGGTCTTATAAAAGCAGCCGAAAGCGTTAGCTTTGTCCTCGTCTCTATGTGTTGGTTCCTCGTCCCCCCTCGTATGCCTCCTATATATTCTTGTTCCCGTTTCCCCTTCAGTTGTCTGGCGAGATGTTTACCGATCTTATTACCCTGAGAGTAAGAGAGATGACGAAGCTTAAGAAGAGTTATTTCAGCTCTATTGTTATAAATGGCTCTAAGTTTACCTCGCAGAGCAGTCAGATGGCGTAGAGATACTCTAGTGGGGTGCGATTTGTGTGTATGTTCGGCTGCGGTTAACTCTATTTCCAAGGCTTCCCTTTCCTTAGCTCGCTGTTTATTCAAGGCAGAGTTCAAGGCAATGCATTTTCCCCTGATTACTGCTTTAAACGCGTCCCAATTGGTAAATTCAGAGGTGTCCTCGGGGTTGTTTAAGTGGAAGTATTCTGTGATTGTTTCCCTCAGTGTGGTGCAAAGCAGTCTATCTCGTGTGAGAGCCGACGGGAAATACCACCTGGGGGTTGGTGAAGCATTATTGCTCCAGGTCAGGCATATGGAGACTAGACTATGATCTGACAAAGAGAGGGGGAATATCTTGGCCTCCCGTAGGGTACCCAATAGAGTCCTGCTTACGAAAATGTAGTCAAGCCTGGAGTATGTGCGGCGCACATGGGAATAGAAGGTATAGTCGCGGGACTCAGGATAGAGGGTACGCCAGGCATCAAGGAGACCCATGTCATGCAGCTGTTGCTTAGTGTCGGCGGTAAACGAGCCCTTGTCTGAGCGATGTGAATGAGTGCTATCTACCGCTGGTTGCCATGTGAGGTTGAAGTCCCCCATAAGGATCGTTGGACCCTCGGCGAAGTCTTGAATCTTCCCCACCAGCATGTTTAAAAAGGCTGTCTGTCCTACGTTGGGAGCGTATGTTGCTATGAGTGTGCAGAGTTGGCCCTTCAGGAAGCCCTTGACCATTACTAAACGGCCATCTTTATTGGTCCGACATCCTGCGGTTGGAATTTTGTGGAAGTATGAAACAGGAGCGCCACCCCCCTATGTTTAGTGGAAGCCGAGGATCTGTAAATCAAGGGGTATTGCTTGTGGCGCAAGCGGGTATCTTCCGCTCTCGCCAGGTGGGTTTCCTGTAAAGCCACTATGTCCAGATGATGGTCGGTTAGGTATTTCCAGACTTTTTGGCGTTTTTGAGGTGAATTAAGGCCCTTCACATTCCACGAGCCGATAGTTATAGCCATCCAGTGAGTATGGGCTCCCCTCCCTCTCCTTGATTGCTAGGCATTGCCTTGTAGTGCTGTATCGGGTTCGGCTCAGCTGCATCCGAGCTCCCATGCACGTGTTGTCTGTTGGCCTGTTGAGACACGCATAGCCCCTGCCCGTGAGCGTTAAAAAACCGCCACCATCTCCCTCCCCCACCCCCCTTCCCCACCCCAACTACAAAAAAAACTAACATTATTAACATCCGCGGTCGAGGGACCGCTAACATGCTCCCAGAGGGGGGTAAGGTAGCCCCCATGAGAACGATGGGGGGACGGTACGACCGAGGTCCCCGTCCGCGCCCACCCCGAACATCTTAGAAAGCTGTAGTCCGTATAACCATGCGGCTGAGCTTGTAGCCCCATCCCCGTGAGTCTGCACATGGAGTAGTGTGACCGTCAGGTCCCCCGGACATGCCCGGATGGCCAGGTGGCCCCTCAGGACACCATTGTCTATAGTAGTCTCGAGGACTAAGCTACTATGCAGTCCCGGTATCTCTGGAGCACCAAGCTGGAGAAGCTGGGGGAGCAGCAGGTAGGAAAGTGAAAGAGAATCGTCCCACTTGGTTCAACGAGGGTTGTGTGGCCTGGCCGAGAGTGACACCATGGCACTAGGAATGTCTCCGCGGACAGCCGCAGCAACGTCCTTTGTCGGCGCTATCAACGTATGGCAGGTAGGCGGCCGTAGTCAATGCCTCTTGGTAGGCGCGGTGAGTCGCTCGGGCATCCACCCGCAGATCGTAGCCAGAAAAGGCCAGTGTTCTCCGACGCCTCATCGGTAAGGCCTGCGTGGACGCGTGGACCAAGAGGAGCCCGACGGGCCCCCCCCGCAGAGGTTCCTGAGTTTTGTTGTGCTGGGGGCCAGACTCCTCCACGGAAAGTCCCAGGAGCTCCAGTCCGTCTTGCAGGTCAGATATATGGCGCGGTTTGTTATTGAATTCAAAGTTCAGCCCAAACGGATATGTCCATCTGTATCTTATTTTATCGTCTCGAAGTTTCGAGGTGATGGGCCTGAACAACTGTCTCCTGGCCAGAGTGGATGGAGCTAGGTCCTGATAGATGGAGCAAGAATGGTCCTGGAAGGAGATCGACCCCTTCTTCCTGGCCGCCAACAGCACTGCTTCCTTGACTTTGTAAGAGTGAAATTTAGCTAACACGTCGCGCGGTCTCCTCTTCTCTCCGGGCATGAGGCTTCCCACACAGTGGACGCGCTCCAGTTTTATTTTGTGAGCTTGAGGACTGAGGATCTCTGAGAAAAGCCCCTCCAGGAAGGCTTCCAGGTCGGGCCCCTCCACCCCTCCTCCAAGTCTCTTATTCGCAGGTTGTCCCGTCGTGCCCTGTTCTCAAGGTCTTCTGCTTTGAGTTGGGTCTGGTGTAATTGGTCCTGGAGGGTGCGTACATCTTCACGCAGCGCCGTGGTGTGCTTGTCATAATCCTGGGTTTGTGCCTCCAAGTCTAACACTCTAGTGCCAACTGAGTCCACATCTTGTTGTAGGGTGGTCAGTCTCCCTGTGAGATCTGACCGTAGCTGTTCCATTGAGGATTTAATGTCCTGGCTAAGATCATTCCGAAGCTCCGTTTTAAAATCCCTAAACAGCGTCAGGAGGTCCTCCTTCGTAAGGGCCATGGTGTCTGTTCCCCCTTCAGGACCCAGAGGCGGTCGCTTATCCGATAGCGCGAAGAAATCGGAGACCTTGTTGGGTGTCTTGCTCGGCGGTTTTTTCGGTGGCATAGGGGCGGGTCCAGGAGGACCCCGGACGCCGCTACGGGAGAGGCGGCTGCTGAGTTGGTGAGTTGTGGGGGCCAGCGAGGGCGGCCGTGCCACTGCGGTGCAGAATCTGGAGGCCAGCTAGAGACGCTTCGCTGCCGCTATCGCTCGTGGGCAGAGAGTATGGTGTGGAAGCAGTCCGGGTTGGATGGTGCTCAGGTGGACGACCCGCAAACTGGGAGCATACTCGTTAGATGGCTAGCGCGGTCCTCCGCCCCGTCCCCTCCCGTAAGCTGTCAACGTGTCGTTTTGTGGGCTAGGTTCGGGCGGGGGAGGCGAGCCAGCGTGCTTGAATGCGGTACCTCGGGCGATTTCCACCAGCTCCACTTGGCGCGGTCCACCGTGTGATGTCGCTGGCCTTCAAAATGTCCCCTAGGCGTCTCAACAAGCGGGCCCGGCCTCGTGGGTCGACAGCGCCCCCCCGGAGCTGCAGGAAGACTCACTTTATATTGTCCTGCTCACCGACTGGTCGCCATCTTAGGGTCAGGCATGCTGGATAAATTGCTTCGCATTAGGTCCCCTTGTCCTCGCTCCGCGGTGATGTCGCTCTGGAGGCCGCCCAGTGCCGCCTCACTCCCTGGATCCCTCGGCCGTCCGTCCCCCGGGGCACCCACGCACCTGCTGGTCCCAGCGCGTATCGTTTCCTGGAGGAGCCCCGGTGGGAGGTCGCTTCCCTCAGTAAGGCGCCACTGACGCCATTGGAGCTGCGTTTGCTGCAGGGCACCAGAGCTCAGGGTGCCTCCGACGTCTCACCGCACCCCCGGAGAGAGCAGGATCCGTCCAATTAGGCCACGGAGGAACGGCGGGCCGCAGGATAACAAGCGCCAGCCACCGGCGCCTACCAGCAGCGTCGGTCCGCCATTTTGGGGTCAGGCGGGGCTCGCGGCGTCGGGCAGTGCCGGAGGACACCGCTCCTCCAACCCGGCGACAGGGCCCTGGAAAGCAACTCTGGCCAGTAGGTGTATCGCCAGTCATCAGACCCCGCGCTCGCCAGCCTCACACTCTGGGAGTCCCACCTGTCCACGCGGCGTCGCAGGGTCCGCTCCCATGAGTAGACCAGTCCAGCGTCGTTCCCTTCGGTGGAGACCGCCGGGCCCGCGGATTCAGCAACGCTCCCAGACAGCCACGGTAAGTGATGTACCCTGCTGCTTCAATTCGTTGGTTGGTTCACCGGGCCTGGGGAGGCTCCGGCTCCCGTATGGTGGCGCCCGCCATTCCGACGCTCACTGGCGCTGAACTCCAAAGCCTCACCGCTGGCCTTGGGATCGTGGAGGGATCTATTTATTGCCCACGGTTTGTGCCCCACATCTTCGGCCGCTCGAGGATGTGTGTCAGGACCGGAAAATCGCTAATTGGCCGCATCAATCAGGTTCGGAATAACGCGCGGACCGGGAGCCGAGACGAGCTACGTCCGTTCGGCCATCTTGCCCGGCCACGCCCCCCCATAGGCACTTTTAAAGCTGCCAACTTTAAAACAAGACCATTATCTTCTTCCATTAGAAATACACCCTATCGTGGTCCAAGTAGACAACTCTATAGCATCTCAGGCTAACAGTTGTTATTCCTTGCGGCAGAGTATGAAACCTTGAAATTGTCACTTTAATGGAGGCTGGCAAGGAGATTGCTTTTCTCCCGTAGGATTGAACAGCAAATGGTCCACATGGCAAGAAGACTGCACATATTGGTGTAAGGTGGCTGTCTGAACAGGGATGCCCAATATAAACTGCTGTATGCCAGGAAGCACCCGAGATACAAACAACCACTAATGCCCTCCAAAGGGTGCCTCTTTATCCATGTACATACCTGTCAACTTGAACAATCTCAAAGTGAGGAAGGGGCGGGCTTTGAAGGGAGCAGGGCCTCATGCCGAGGAGGCCCTTTTGAACCCCACCCTGCCCCCAAGCCCTCTCCCCCCCACCCTCCCAAAAAAGCTTGCTGAGGCTGGTGCCGATGTCCTGGGGTGTTTTCACACCCCTTAATGTAGGTCTGCAGTTCAAAGCCTATTTACAGTGGTTTTCAGCTTGTTTTCCCTGCCACATTGTGATATTGGCTCCTCACCAGGTGACAGTGGGATGGGAGCAGATATAGTGTGTCACACTGTGGCACCGTGTGAGATGGCAGGTATGCAGGTCTCTGGCAACAGCAGATTCAAATTGTTCATCTTCCTGCTCAGAGGATGACACTTCTGAACTCTTTGAATTTTCCCATGCAGCACGTGGTTAGTCCTAATCTTCTGTGTAGCAATCCCGCTCAGGTGGCCATGGAGCAGCCGATCCATGTCGGCAAATTAAAACAATGCTTAAACTGAGAGAGCCCTGAGGATTGAGGGGGTGCATGCCTAAAACTACCTAGCATTTTACAATCGAGGAGTTACAGCCTCTAACACAAAGCACACTCACTTCTCACTATGCCTAATGCAAGCCAATCAAGAAAGGAACCAGTATCGCTGCAGTAACGTATCGCAGAAACTAGTTGAAGAGATTTCCGAGGACTACATGCCCTTAGGGTTACTTTTTCACAGTGAAAAGTGAATTAACAAAATATTTCATTTGCCATACGTCTGTCTTGCCAATTGCTTTAATGAGTATATGCATGTGACAACATATGTAATTGCTTCTCTGATACAGCGAGAATGCATGCATAGATCAAACATTTCAAAACGCAGGAAAATAACCAGCTGCCACAGAATGATAATACTGTCTCATCTGCATTTGCTTGTGAACCAACCACCTCTTATTCAACTAACCCATTATCTTTTAAACTTCAACCATCACAAGTTTGCAAAACGTGTCTCCTTAAGTGTCTTTTTTAATGGATTTTCTTATACTATTACAATTTCATGTAATAACAGCGATACAAACTAATGCCACTCGGAGTCATTCATTTGCTAGGCAATGTATTAGCTTTTCACCGTAAATAAGCATTCTCTGAATTTCAGCAGCTCATCCTATATCAGCATTTTGATTATGTAGTATATCTCATGCTGGAGGAGCATAGAGCACAGGATGCTGCTCTATACATTGTAGAGAATGTCCACCGTTGCAAATCTGAGCCAACATATGTGATGCCTCTCTTTTAATTTGCCTTGCAATATTGCGTTTCTCTTCTGTACCGCCTGACACGTATAAAGGTCATATTTTGGGAGGGAGGCCGAGAACTAGGCCATCAGCATAATTAAGGCACAGGAACACACCACGACTGCTGAGACTACGGATAAATACAAGAAGTGAGAGAAGATCTTTAGAGTCTTAGATGAAATAAGGTATCACTGTAATGGGTTGCCTATGCTTGGACACACAAACGAACTCAGTTATGCTGCTGAGTTTGGTCACTAGATGTAGAGGTGTGCCTACAGACTTTGACCACCTATCTTCTGTAAAAGCAATCGTAGTGGACTCAAATATCAACTCTAGGTTGAGTTCCAGTTCAAGAAGTTTATGCTGATAGACTTTTCCACCTGCTGCAGACAAAGGAAGCGCAACAGCTGCGCTGTCGGTGAGGTTTTTAACCCAGCCTTTACTACATTTCAGCAACACCACAGTAACCGTAAACTATTAATCTAAAGCTATGCATTTGTTGCAATAGAGGAAGGATGTACAACTTTCAAATAATGGATAAAGGAGGCAAGGATTGCTCATGAGGAAAATGGCTACTTTCCACTAGAGCTCTGTGGCACCCGTTTCTCACCATTGCAAATGCCTTCTAAAAGAGCCCATATACCGGCGACCTGCTGCTTACTTGTGCCTTAACTACTGTGGACCTACATGTGACAAGCAGGAAGATTTACAAGCCTCTCTTAAATGAATATCCTATCAAAAAGAAGTAAGAGCCCACCACTAATCACCATTGCAGCCACAACACAAGCCCTTGCAAACACACATTTTCAGAAACTACAACATAGGCCCAGAACCAACGAGCCGAAGTCAGCATTATATGTACTATGGTGTAATATGGCTGCCACTCTGCTACTGATGCTGCTACTGTGTTCCTGCTTGGACATTCAAGCCCAAACTGCCATCAATAACACCACAAACAGGATAATAGTAAAAACATGCCACTGTTGCCATTTCATGGATATACTACATTTTGACATAGTAAGGAACACTTTATTACCCTGTTAAGAAAGATATTCTGGTTTCTCCTGTGCCCGACATCTCACTATCATAATAACTGTTCAGCCGCATGTCCTTCCCTGCTCAACTCCACCCTGCATGTGACTGATACTAACACTTGGCTTCCTTTCTGCTGTTCACTTTTCTGCCTGCTTAGCTACATCTCATCATGAGATTTCTTGCTTTATGTCCGCTGCTCAGGGAATGGGGCATTTGCTTTGGCCTACTAAGGAATGCCGAAATCAGTATTACAATTCAAGGTGAGACTGGGGAATATTTTGAACTGGAACAGTTCCTAGATTTCTTTAACCGGTCATATAAATCCACTGTGTAACTGCCATCAGAAACACTGAACACCTGCTGAATTCAGCCCCTAACCCCCCCCCCCCCCCAAGAAAACCCTCTAGATGGCTGACTGACATCTTGATACTAGGTGTTCCAAAGATATGTCTAACCCACTAATGGATCAAGACAGGCAAGTGAATCACAAGCCCTCACATGCTGGTCCAAGACTGGATTGATTTCTAAAGGGGCTGACTGAACATCTAAAACTGCACTGTACAGCTGGGAACAGAACAATGTCATAGTTTGCATTAGGTCTTTGGGGTTCGTGTAGCTAACCTGCTGGTCATCAACAAGCTCCACCTCATAGGCCACAGCCTATGGTTTTTGAAGCATAGTCGCCAACATCTTCTCAGGTTGATTGCCCTCGCTATTGCGCTGCCCAGTCACTTCCTGGTGGAGATAAGTGGTATCCCTCTGTGCCTCCTCTTCTTATGCTGAGAGTTTCTCCTGGATGGCAACGAGGGCATGGTGTGCTGCATAGAAGTGGAGCTCATGGTTTCGGATTTCCCCCTCCAGGGCGGTGAACTCCGCTCGTATCACTCGGAGTATACCCGACTATTTCGCTATGCAGACTCCACAGACTACAACTTTTAAGGCCTCCCACAGCATTGCTGGGGAGTCCACCGAGCTCTTGTTGTGTGCGCAGGAATCAATGATTGCCGTTGGGACTTCGTCTCGGAAGACGGGATCTCAGAGGGTGCTAGGTGCCAAGTAATTGTTCTCCCAACTGCACGGTTTAATTAAACGAACTGTTCCTGTTTTGCCAAACGCCTCGTCTAGTTTTTTCAAAGTTTTTCATGTTCAAGCAACAATTTGGCAAGCTACCACAGGAGCAGATTTGTACCTCAAACCCGACTGCAGCCAAAAGAAGGAGACCCACTGCCAGGATGGATTCACATTTGCGCATCAAGTAAGGTGTGCAGACATGGCAATTGATTGGAAGTTCTGCTGAATCCACGTCAGGACAGAGGTCCGCCCTGAAGCAGCCATCACAGAGGGTAAGGGACTACATTAGAACCTTAGTAAAACATGTGGTGTATGGCAAACTAGGGAGAAGCGTAAAAAGATAACCTGAGCACCCTGCCACTGACAGAAAATGGGCATATTACCTATTTTATATGTCCTAGCTGAGTAGTCACAAGGCGGCCTCGGAGGCGATCCTGCTGAAGTCACCTTTTTTCAATAGTCCGCACACTAGGAAAGGTGAATATTTATTGTATAGCCCTTTATGGCTCCCAGGACGCTATTTTTGTGGTAAAGCTATCCAGATTCAGCACATCAATCATTTATTTTAGTCTAAAAGGGTTTCTCAGTGCAACTGGTTTCTCAACAGTTGGTATCTGATAGGAGTGAAAGGTGTTGGTTGGTTGGACCGTTTGGTGTGACACAGATGGTAAGCTTTTTCCACTGGGCGTGACACAGCCTGTATGCTTTGACTGCTGGGCGTGACACAGATGGTACGCTTGGTCCCTGTGTGTGATACAGGGTGCAATTTGGACATTTAGGGAAAAAGATTTGGACCTGGGAGATTAGGTGTAACTTGTGTTTGGCCAAGAGGTCCCTGTGGTTCTCGACTTATTCCCATTTTTCTGCAAACTATTGTTATTTATCTTTTGCCAGAGCGGATATTGACAGACTATCAGGCTCACTTAGTCCTGTGTACCACGCAGAGCTTCCCCTGGTCACAGGATAGCCTGCGCTAAGAGCAGGCCAAGGGATTTTTGATAAAGTCATTTTTTTCTCTGTCAGGTTTTTATTGTTGAGATGGATTTAATTAATTACTGCAAACTGTGCTTTGTCTTAAGTATTGTGTTTTTTGTTGATGACCCAATGTTTCATATGAGGGTGCTGCAATTTCTCACAAACTGTATTTGTTGCCACGAGTCAATATCTTTCAGTTACTGTTTTTTATTTGGCATTTGCACTTTTTCTATGTTACAAGCCTTCATATACATAGTTATTTGTGTTTATGACATGTTGATAAATCTGTAGATAGCGCTGAGCTCGTAGTAATGTAATCATAATCAGTAATCCCCTGTGCATATTTTCCCCGCGATTATATCAAAACCAAAGATTCCCTAAAACAGAGAAGCTAAGGTGAATCTTGTCCTCTAAAACTACCAAAACGTATCATGGAGTCACCATAAAAACACATGCAAACCAGGTTCACCACACAGGCAAAAAAAAAAAAACACACAAAAAAAGTACGTTTTGCCAAGAATGGCACGCACACAAATTTCCCTGGCCAAAGGAGGGAACTTTTGACACTAACGCAATTGAACCCATAGGAAAACACATACAAACCAAATACACAGGTGAAAAGAAAGACAGAAGAGAGGCCTTATTAGAACTATGGTGTGTTGTTACAGACAACGGTCCCTTTCAAGAAAAATACATAACCATTACCACAAAACTACAATCAGGGTTGGGTATATTACTGTCCAAATGGAAGGTATTTGTATTTATTTACATATTCGATAAACACGAAAAGCATACAGTATCATGAAGTGGGCAGGAAGTGACGGGGTTCTGGAAATCAGCAGATTTCCTGACCTCAGGCATATAACTGTTAGGTGACTTTGTGGTGATACAAAAATAACAGTAGTCACAATTAAAAGAACATCTTGTACTCCACATAAATCATGAATAACAGTTGGAGTTAAGATGTAGTTGTCGACGACGTTTCGATCCCCAACAACGGTTATGGGATCATCATCAGGACTAGTGAATCAGAATGCCTGAGAGGTTGCCTTAGTAAGGCGGTGGGGTAGGAGAGTGGAAGGAGGGAGGAGGAAAAAACGGGAGGGGTTGGAGGAAAAAGAAGAAGAGAGGTTAGGAGTGGGAGGATGGGTCCTCTCATGTCTCAAGGTTAAAAAACATATTGTGGGCGATAGGTGGTACATCACATGCTGGGGACCCATAGTGGTCAGCTCCACTGAACTGAGACTGGGCTAGTGTGCAAGGGTGAAGTCATGCTGGTAGTGGAATTTAAATTGCAGGTATGGCGTGCATGCAGGTCCAGGAAGTGACAACTATATTGTGCTAACTGGAAAAGCAATGCGGTGGGGGATGCCGGATTTACTTTGGGTCCCGGATGTGGACCACAAGGTAGTATGTGCGAAGGGAACGATGTCCGCCCCATGGCAGCACGGGAACGCGCAGGCTCGGAAGAATTACTAAAAAACATAAGCAGTACGTGAGGACCAACAATATTAGGATGCAGGAAACTGTGGCGGAGACCGTGGTCTCGATGTGACGCTTACCGAAGATAGGTTACGGGGGAGATCAATGCCTCATCCCCGGCGTGGTTCTCGAGTTGCTCCGGATCGAGCGAAGACAGGTCTGAAATGAGGAGAGTGTTACGGTGAGACGCTGATGCGTCGATCTGCTGTGAGGGGGCAAGGGAGCCTGTGCGTGAGCTTACCTCATAACAGCTGCGGTGAGCTAGGTCCGAGGGTGCCTGAACGCCGTGTGTGTATGCCGGTCATCCAATAAATCCGGAAGAAGTGATGGTGCGCATGCGTGCACCAAGCGACGACTAGAGCGCAAGTGACTAGGTTATAGGAATCGGTAGGCGCCATGTTGGGCGACATGCACTACGGGAATTTGTTTGGAAGTGAGGGGCGGGGAAAGTAGAAGATGGGAAATATACGAGGATCATCATGGATTACAAGGTAGCACGTCATGCCATAGTATTGTTGGATTTAAAAGTCCTGCAGACATCACATATAAACCAGATTGTGGTAACATTGTGCAACAGTGAAAAAACAGCGTTGGTGCTTGAATAAAGCACAGTTAACATAGTATCATAATGGTCAAGTTATTCATTGTCATATTATTAGGTTGTGGCCACATTATACACCAGTGAGAAAACAGCGTAGGCGCTTGAGCAAATTACAATTGCAGTAGTATCATAATGGTAGAAAAAGAGTCCTATTAATCAGATCAAGTTAGTCCAGTCCTCCATACGCTTCAGTCCAGTATGTAGACTATTAGTACGTAAGATCCATTTAAGTTCCTCCTAGTTGAGGATACCACTGATGTCAGAGTTCCGAGGCGGTGGTTGGATCACGTTAATTAATTGCCATTGTAGGTCGTCTTCCGTATGCCCTTGGCTAGTGAAGTGTTCCACCAGTGGCGCATTCGGTATTTGGCATCTCAGTCGGCTCCGGTGTTGGCATATTCGGATCCTGATTTTCTGTGTGGTTTGCCCAATATAGATTAAATTGCATAGGCATGTAATTGCATATATAACATTCTGGGTGTTACAATTGGAGAAAGGTGTTAAGGTTACATCAATTCTTGCATAAACAAATTTCTTAGTGTCAATGGTCAGATGGCAAACACTACACCCTCCACAACGATAGTGGCCCTGTGTGGGCGGGAGGCCCCATATCTCAGTAAGTGTTTGTGTGGTTTTTTTGGGGACAAAAGCTGCCCTGACTAAGTGATCCTTTATGTTCTTATTTTTCTTAAAATCAAAAAAGGACCATTCTAGTGTCAGTTTTACGGCATCGAGTATAGGCCAGAGTTTTAGAATACATTTCTTAACTGAATTTGAAATTGGAGAGAATGTTGAAACACATACCATCTTCTCATCATTGTTTTTAGATTTAGGAGTCAGGAGTGTCTCTCTAGGACAATACCAAACTCGCTTGAGTGAGTTCTTGACAAGTTTACGGGGGTAGCCTCTACTGATCAGCTTCTTCGAGAGGGTTTGTGCTTCCCTGAAATAGTCCTTTTTGAGAAAACAATTCTGTCTAATGCGGAGGAATTGCGAGAAGGGTAGGGAATCTCGCAGGGCACGTGGGTGATGGCCATTGTAAGCAAGTAAGGTGTTTTTCTCAGTGGGCTTGCGGAAGAGGGTAGTGTAAAGCCTACTTTTCTCCGATATAATTAGTAGATCAAGGAAGGCCACCTGTTTTTTGCTATGTGTCAAGGTAAATTTAAGGCCATTGCAATAGGCATTGAGCCATTCCTTGAATCGAAGAAGGGTTTCTTCAGGTCCCTTCCAGATCATTAAAATATCATCTATATATCTTCTCCATTCCAATACGCTAGGGGCAAATGGGTTGAATGTGGACAAAATCTTGGTTTCCAGCCAGTCCATGTATAGGATGGCAAAGTTGGGCGCGAAAACCACGCCCATGTAAGTCCCTTTAATTTGTTGGTAAAAAGTGCCATCGAATGCAAAGAAATTACGGGACAGACAAATTTTGAGAAGATGTAAAATAAATGAAGTGGGAACCGAATGTGGGCGGGGTCTCGAGTTAATAATGTTTTGGATAACATCAATCCCCTCATCCTGCGGAATATTGGTATATAATGACTCCACATCCAGGGTGCAGAGTATGCATTGTCCAGGGTCAAATGAAAGTTCCTCAACCAAATTGATTATGGCCATGGTGTCCTTTATATAGCACTGTGTGTTGGGGACGAAGTCTTTAATAAAGTAATCTACATACCTGCCAAGGGGCTCTAAAATAGAGCCACATCCAGGTACAATTGGATGGCCAGGTGGGGTTTCAGCATTTTTGTGTACCTTTGGGAGGGTATAAATCACAGGTGTTCTAGGCGATTTTATGTTTAAGTATAGAAATTTGTTTTTACTAAGAAACCCCTTTGACTTGCCTTCTTCTGTAATGTCGTGAATAAGGGTCCGTATCGCTCTTGTGGGATCAGATGTGAGCCTTACATAGTGGTCAGTGCTGGACAATTGTGTCTGGATTCCTGCTTTGTATGTCTCTACGTCTTGGAGTACAATTCGACCTCCCTTGTCAGCAGGTTTGATAACCACTTTTTCATTCTGTTTCAAATTCAATAGGGCATTTTTCTCTAGTAGGGGGAGATTGTATGGGATGAACCTATGTTCTCGTTCTAAGCCCATGATCTCTTTTAGGACAAGTTTCTCGAAGGTCTGTATCTCTGTGGGTATGCTGTTCTGTGGTGGGGAGAACGTTGAAGGTGGGCGAACTATAGGCCATCTTCGAGGAAGCCGAGATCAACATTCCTACACTACAGATAGCAGGTAAGGCGTAGGAGAGGAGTTGGCCTAACGGCTAGGGCGGCCGACCTCAAATCTGGGGAACCAGGTTCGAGTCTCGGCAAGGACGCGCAACATCCTGTGATTCTGGGCAAATCACTTAATCTCGGGGGGCGTGGCCAAGCAGCGATCCATGATGGCCGCGTAAAGTAGAGCTCCGCCGCCCGACCCTTCCCAAACACCTATCCGGCACATAGATCCGTGTCTTCCGAGAGAGGATCCCTGCATCGGAACACCAGCGGTTACCACCCCGCCCGTCCCGGCTTGTGTCAGACGCCTGGCACCAAAGTTACGGGGGCGGAAGCGGTGAGGCCTACCGTCCAGCCAGAAGCCGGGACACACAGTGCTGCGAGAGGCCCGGGAACGGCCCAGCCGGGTCGGGGACTTTTCGCGGCGTGAGGCCCGGGATACGTCATCGCTGCAGAGGGACTGCGACTCGCCCCAAACAAATCGGGACCCCGCCATAATTCGCAGGCAAGTGGGGCCGGAATAGAAACTTCATCCAGCAGGAAAGGCCCAGGCGCAGTCCTGTCCTGCGCGTTAGGGGTGCAGTCGGCGAGCGGCAGGGCTGCAACGCGAGGGCCGGTGGCTCACCATCCCCCCCCCCCCCACGAATTGCGACGAATCCAGACACTGGACCCGGAGGCCCACAGTGATGAGATCACAGGCATACCACCGACAGGACATAGGGAGAGCTACGGTAGTGTGGGCAGTGGGGAAAACACCCCCCCCCCCCCCTGGCAGACAGAAAGCGTACAAGGCGACCCAGGGGAGAGGACGCTCCAGGCCTGGAGAGGCTCAAGTCCCACTCCTGAAACCAGAACATACATTTGCAGCCCCACCACATAGAGTGGAGCTCCCGGCGGGATCTCGGAGCCTGTGTTGGCTCTCCCTCTACCTGACTTATTGGGGCCAGCGGGACCACTGCTTCGCCGGCTGGTGGAAGACAGCCTGAGGCCCAGACAGCCGACTCTCCAGAGTGATCGGGGGAAGGCCTGAGTACCTGCTCAGTGGCGTAATGGATCGGAGTAAAGGCCCTGGGACCCGGGGGCCCAGAGGGACGCAAACTAACAAACTGGACCGCTACACTGTCCCCAAAGACACGCACCAGAGCCGACTATCCGGAGGAGCCTCCCAGAGTGGCCTGGGCGAAGAAGAGCAGGAATTATCATTAAAAGACGTCATGGACGCGATCATTGGAGTTAAAACCTCCCTGGAGCATAAAATGGACACCATGGCTATCGACGTGAACCTCATCAGGGCGGATCTGGGAAAACTGAACGAGAAGGTGAAGCAGGTGGAGATCACCGCCACGAGCCTCGTCGGAGATGTCGCCCAACCCCCAAGGAGAAGTCCGCGAATTACAAAACTCGCGTAACATCACTGACCTAAAACTGGACGACTACGAAGGCCGCATGCGGCGCAACAACCTCCGCATCCTGGGTGTTCCAGAGAAATCGGAGGGGCAATCCCCTGACCTATTCGTGGAGGACCTCATCCTGACACATCTTCAGCCCAAAGGCCTCAGTAAGTTCTTTGTCATCGAACGGGCACATAGGGTCCCGGGCGGCCGTCCTAGGCCGGGCGCGCCCCCGCGGCCAATGTTGGCCAGAGTTCTAAACTTCCGGGACAGGGATGTCGGCCCCCCTCCGCTACGAAAACGCAGACATAACCTTTTTCCCGGATTTCACACAGAGGGTGCAGACGCAGAGGAGGTCGTTCCTCTCCGTGAAAAAAGTGCTTAGAGACAGAGGACTGAAATATGCGATGCTCTTTCCAGCACGTCTTCGGGTCGAGGCGGATGGACGGGCCTGGTTTTTCGAGCAGCCCGAGGCTGCAGCTGACTGGATCGAGCGCCGTGGAATGCGGAGCCCAGGCGGCCATGTCCGAAGTGAGAGTGAAGACACACGCCCTGTCTGAAGAGAGGGCTGTATCGCCATGCATCTTTGTACGGAATATGTTGGGCCTGTTGTGGGGTGGGTATTCTCTCTCTCTGAGCCTTCGTGGCTGTGGACCCTCTTAGACTTGGCACACTCGTGCAAGGAGGATGTACACTTGACTTGTGGGGGACAGGGAGGCGGAGCGCTTTATTTCCCCCTTTTCTTCTACTCTTAGTTCATTCCAAGGGCGACAGGCACTCTGCAAGTTTTCGATGGGCAGTTCTAGGCCCAGAGTGAAGGGCAGCGGGGTGGGGGGTTGTTGGGAGGGAATGTTTTGTTTGGTTTTTGTTGTGTTTGTTGTATCAGCATCATTAGTAGTACCGCCTGAGGAGGAAGCCGAGACACACGCTGCTACCCCTGTAGAAAGAGTAGAGATATCTTTTAATCAATCATGGCTACACGGAGAGACGTAGGAATCAAATTGTTAAGCTGGAATGTCAACGGGTTAGGGGACAAGATAAAACGTAGTGTTGTTCTCCAGTACATCAAACGTCAGGCCCCCGACATTGTATTACTCCAAGAAACCCATCTCATCGGCAATACATGCAAGGCACTACATAGAGGAGGCTACATAATGTTGGCCCATGCGGGATTCACCTCCAGCTCAAGAGGGGTGGGTATTATGATGAAGAAATCCTTTCCTCTGGTGGTAAGCGCAACTTGGGCAGACGATCGGGGACGATACATTGGAGTCACGGGAACATGGGCGGGGCACCCCATCACACTCCTTTCGGTTTATGTACCACCTGGCCTGCAGGCCGCCACCTTTAGGGATTTAGGAACTATATTGCTAGCTATTCCAGAAAGTCTGTTAATCCTGGGAGGGGACTTAAACTCAGTAGTCTCGGGCGCGCTAGATCGATATCCCCCCCGTACATTGAGCCCCACCTCCGGTTGGCTTCCGGACTTTCTCGAGACCATGGGGTTGGTGGATAGCTGGCGGACCTATCACCCAAACACAATGCAGTACACGCACGGGAGCCTCTCACGTATCGACTACTTTCTGGTTCCCGCATCTCAGATTGCACATATCCATGAGACTAGACATCTGGCCAGGGGTATCTCCGACCACTCTCCGGTTTGGCTTCACGTGGTTCTTGATTATAAGCAAGTGGGAAGGGTGGCCCCCATCAACCCGTGGTATTTTAGAGATCCCAAAATTCGCACAGCGCTCCTTGCAGCCATAGATAATTATTTTATTGACAATGAGGGATCAGTGGATTCCCCGCAGACGCTGTGGGAAGCCTTTAAGACGGTGATCCGGGGCCAGGCCCTATCCCTAATCTCGGGCAAGAAAAAGGACCACCACAGAGAGATAGTGGCCATGGAGGCAGAGATTGGCCACTTAGAAACTGACCTGGATTCGGAGGTCACACCCGATAAACTCCACTATCTACGGCTCCGGCAGCAGGAGTACAGAGCGCTGGCGACCGACCAGGCGCGGGCCTTGGGTAGAGCTGCGCAGGGACGGTTATATGAGGTGGGAGATAAAGCTGGGAAATTGCTAGCATGGCTAGACAAGAGAGAATGGGCAGACCGCCTAGTACCAGAACTCCAAGGGGAGGGAGGTGGCCCCCTCACAGATCCTCAAGACATTGTAGATAAATTTGCTGCCCACTTCTGTGCGGTCTACTCTTCAACTACTCCCTATTCTGTAGAGGACTCCCGCCAGATGATTGCTGACATAACGCTGCCCAAGGTCTCAGCTGATGACCGTGACTTTTTAGATAGTGACATATCCAACGACGAAATAGCGAAGGCAATAAGGTCCATTAGATCAGGAAAGGCCTCAGGCCCCAACGGGCTTCCGGTCGAATTATACAAACTTAAACCGGACGGGCTGGCCCCACATCTCAGGGCTATGTACGAGGACTCAAGGGAGAGAGAGCTCCTGCCGATAGATCAGAGGACGGCCACTATTATCACCATCCATAAAGAGGGGAAACCGAGGACTGACTGTGGGTCATACAGACCAATTTCCCTCCTGAATGCAGAGCCCAGGATTTTGGCCAAACTTCTGGCCAACCGCCTGATCACAGTGATCGAAACCCTGGTCCATCCAGACCAATCTGGTTTCATTCCGCATCGCAACACTGCACTTAACTTGCGTAGGGTGCATGGGGTACTAGGCAGAGCGACCTCACTTTTAGAACCAGCTGTAATAGTCTCCTCGATGCCACCATGGCATTCGATACCATTGAATGGTCGTATCTTTGGGCAGTTCTGGAGAAGTTGGGGTTTGGCCCGAAATATATTCAATGGGTACAACTTCTGTATGCTAAACCGTTGGCACAAGTAGTAGTCAATAACAAAAAATCGGATACCTTTGAGCTGGGTCGGGGGACCCGGCAGGGCTGTCCGTTGTCTCCTCTCCTTTTGCCCTGGCCCTGGAGCCGCTGGCGGCCTGGATACGTAGAGACCCGAGGATTCGGGGCATGCGCTGGTCCTCGGAGTGGGAGGACCGCATCTCGCTCTACGCAGATGATATCCTGCTCTATCTGACTTCTCCGAGGCGGTCCCTGAATGTGGTCCTGGATATCCTGGCCGTCTTCGGCAGGTACTCCGGATACTCCATTAACTGGAGTAAATCCCTGTGGTTCGTTTTGGCTGGAACACCGCCTATCCCACCAAAGGGTTGCCCCATTCAAATTCGTGCAGACGGCTTCAAGTATTTGGGGATTTTTCTCACCCTAGACCCGTCGCTCCGCTACTCCCAGAACCTACTTCCCCCTTTGACTAGGTTGCGTAAGGACATAATCAGCTGGAAGTCGCTCCCGCTTTCCCTACTGGGAAAAGCGGCACTTTTTAAAATGATGTCTTTGCCCCGGTTTTTATACGCCCTGCAGAACTCCTTGGATCCGGTCCCAGCGTCCTACTTTAGGGAGATAGAGGGCCTTCAGCGGGACCTGTTGTGGAGTGGACGGCCGCGTATCGCCCTCAAGCAAGCTCACCTTAAATTGGTATGACGGGGGCATTAGCCTCCCCGATATCAAGAAGTATTATTGGGCGGCACATCTTGCTGCCATCAATCATGGCACCTACCTACGTCCCGGAGATCCAGGCCATAACATGGATAGATGGCTCCTTTCGGGTGGGAACTATAACAGAGCCCTTTACTCCAAACCACACCGATTCCAACTCACAGGCCCCACCAAACACTCGGTCCATGTTTGGCACACTGCCACTAAATGCCTTGGCTGGAATCGCAGGCTCACATTTGCTACCCCGTTATGGGACTCGGAACAGCTAGGTAGCTTGTGGAAAAGCAAAGGGTTTGACAAATGGGATCTCATAGGTCTCTCGCGTATAGGGGATCTGTGGGACAAATCAGATATCAAGTCATTCGCTACCCTGCAACAGCAATACGATCTAGCTGACTCTGAAATTTTCCGTTATACGCAGGTCCGACATGCCCTGCGCTCCCATATACAGCGTGGTGCCGCCCCTCCAGAGTCGTCCCCATTGGAGGACCGCGTCTTGGACGGCCACATCCCTGACAGCACTATCTCATTGATATATAAAAAGCTGATCAACAGCATGCCAGACCCTCTCCAGTCGCTTCGGGAGAAATGGTCCAGGGACGGAATCGAGATAGACGATGAGGACTGGCAAGAGGCCGTTTCCTCGCCCAGAGTAGTGGCGATACCCGCGCGCCTACGCCTGGTCCAACTTAAAGTACTCCATAGGATTTACGTGACCGGACCGCAGCTGGTACGGATGGGAAGAACAGATGGGGGGGACTGTAGGCGGGGCTGTGGCCAGATGGGTACTTTTATACATATAATTTGGGAATGTGACAAAATTCAGCCCTACTGGCGTAAAATACATGATATCACTCAACACAGTGTTAACAACACAACTTAGCCCAGATGCTCGTAGATGTTTGTTGAACATATGGGAACCGACGGATCTGAATGTCTATTTAACGCAATGGGTCACTTTGGGACTTATGCTCGCTAAGAGAAATATTGCTCAGATGTGGGGGGCGTCTCAACCTCCAACGGTGGGTGACTGGAAGAAAGCTCTGGATTGGGCAATGTTCAGGGAAAAGACAGTGTATGTTGCCCGGGGTTGCCCTAAAAAATGGACCCGTGTATGGGGCCTGTGGAACTCCTATTGTGGAGACATATGTCAACCGCCCCTCTCCCTTGACAGTGATGACCTCCCTTTGCCCTAAACCCTCCAAGTATTATGCTGTATTAATTGATTTTGTCTATTGTCTCCATGTGGCGTGCTCTTCTGCTTTCTATGTAATGTACTTGATATGCTGATATTGATTAATAAAAAAAGTTTTACAAAAAAAAAAAAATCACTTAATCTCCCCATGCCTAACAAAAATTAATGTGTCCTCATGTAACGCAACTGGTGCTCGCGTAACGCGCTCTGATACCCGATGCCTTCAGGTCAAGTTTGCGCTATATAAAACTCTGTAACGGGCAAAAAAAAAAAAAAAAAAAAAAAAGGAGTTAGCACTTCCCTCACCATTTACAGCTATGGAGGTGCTCTCGCCCGCATTAGGATACTCCAATCCGCCAGCTTAAGTCAACGGGCCCCCTACTAAACGGTTAGGCCCAGACATGAGAGACTAACAGGCCAGCAGGCCCAGGCAATCCCAGCCGTACCCCAGTCCGGTGCGAGGGCTCCCAGGAGTCCCCCTCCCCCGTCCGTCGCGCCCAACACAGAGAACCCCAGCAGCACGCAAAACACACTCCCACTGGTTTAGGCGAACACACACAAATTACAAGGATATTTGTGGTGGTTCTAGAGAGTGACAACTAGCGGGAGTGAGGTAGGGTGCCACAGTCCCTCGGGATTTGCTGATGAGGGTGGAGCTACATGATTTGCTCAGGTAGCGGAGGAAACAACAGAGCGAATTTGAGGCAAAGCCCAACCGAAAAGAACAGCGCATAGCAAAGAGCGAAGGAGGCAACCCAGACGGGATGTGGAAGAAAGTCGCGAGCTAAGGACGCAGAGGGAAAGAGCTTGCATCCAGGAAGCACAGTGAGAAAACAGAGCAAGATGCCCCCCACATGAGGAGAGCGGGGGTAGGTATAGGGAACTAATCCAGGAAGAATCAGAGGTAGAATTAGATGAGGCTTCTGGCTGGGATCCGAGCCTCACCAAATTTTCAATGTAGGGGAGGGGCTGACCGGGAAATAAGAGACCAAGGTAGCCTGGTGCTGACCCAACTAAGACATAGGAAAAACAAGATGGCACCTTTGTGCACGCATGAGGGGAGCAGTGCAGAGACATACCCTGCTCCACCTGAACTCACGGGATAGACAGACCCCAAGGAAGATGGGGGCCAGAGAGAAAGGCAAGATCTTTGCACGGCCGTTCTGCCACCTGCTAGCCCACTGGACCGAAGGAAAAGACCAGTATGATGGACCTTGGCCGGAGGAGGGATCCTTCGAACCAGAGGACATGGCGGAAGACTGTATCCGGCATGGAGGAGGAGATCACAAATGGAACTTCCCCCTACATGCATGAATGCCTAAAAAGATGGCAATGCCATGTTAGGGAGAAACCAGTAGAGCTGCCCAAAGTAAGAATATACCTGCTACTACAGAAGAGCACGTCAGGGACAGTCTATGTGCCGTAGACTCAAATGGATAAAGAAGGGCCAAGGACAAAGTTTCCGCCATTGCTGGATGGAGCGAGGAAATGGATCTTATGTTTTGAGAAGAACACGGTGGGTATAAACCTAGCGATAGGCGATATCAAAAGTCCGCTAAGTAGTCTTATCAGAGAGCAGACTAACACGGCGTTTGCCCGAGCTTGCATCCGAGCAATTACGCCGACAAACACCCAGCATGACGGGGCGGCATTCAATTCATTCAGGCAGCAAATAATGGACAGACCAGAAGGAGATGTTCCCCGACGAAGGAGGGTTAATTGCGCAGACTATAAAGCCAGGGGAGACTAACTAATTTTCTGGACCGGATGAGGGAACGATGGGGACAAGAGACAGGAGAGCCATGGACAGACATGGGCCAACAGGGACCAGAGCCACAGCCTCAGCAGTAACGGTCTGGGGAGGTATTGCCTTCACAAAAACATAGTACAAATGTGTAGTAAGATAAACCCCCAGAGTAAATGCCACACATTCACCCACATCCTAAGAATTAACTGTACCAAAACCAAAAGAACCACCAGTAAGGCAACTTGGGAATATAAAATGTACTTGTATCTGGGGACTCAGGGCCGCTGTACGTGTTCTGTCGATCAGGTATGCTCACTAAAATTCGCCATTAAGGGTGCCTACGGAAGCAAAGGTCTGACTCGGCGGGCCACACCCCAGGGGGAGGGCAGTCTGACGAGGGGGTGGGGCACCTCACAGAAAGTACTTAAAAAACAGGCACCCGCATCCAAAATCAAATAAGGACAAGTTCCAATGACTAAGTCAAAAGGTCCCCAATTTAGGGGCATCCGGTCTGGGACCAAAATTCCTTCATGGAGTGTAGCCCAAAGGCGCCTCCAAAAACTAGAAGCCTCCAGCCAAATGGAGGACCCCTTTTAATTCTAAAACAAAGCTGTCCTCAAGTGACGGGAGCCAGGATTGCCATACACTTGGCATAGTGAAGATCCCATAACCTCCACAGCACATGCACAAGAACCAATAAGATGCGAGGCGCCCGCATGGCATCGAGTAAGTCGGGAGGTTCGCCAGATCTCCCAGAATTACGAGGCAGTCCCGGTCCAGTCATCATCCCTAGGCAAAGTTTGGCAAAGGTTCGTGGCCTTGGACCCGGGTTCCCCAACTTCTTATGATTACGGCAGTGTTTTTTTCTCTTTGGTTTTTTCTGGTCAGCATGCCGTACTTCTTCAAAATAGCGGCAGGAGCATGCCCGCTAGTTAGGAGTCCCCAGCCACAAGCCAGGAACCGCAGATCTAAATGCACTGAAAAGACGTGGTCTGAGGGAGAGGGGGTGCCTGGGAGAGAGGAGTCCACAAAGTCCATCACAGCTACAGGCGATAGTAGAATGCGCTTACCCCCGTATAAGGTCTAGCAATTAACCAATGCACCAGCCCTCACATACACCATCCGGAGAAAGCAGTAAGGCCCGACCTCAGACACCACAAGGCGGCACAATCAGTGTTACATGGGGGCCACGGAACAACTTACCGACCCCCTCTGCCTCATTAAGAGTGAAATAGCAAAATCACACGAGATCTAGGAAAGCGCCAACAAACCAACAAAAGGAGCCCAAAGTTAGCCCAAAAAGAAATCTCTAGAGAAAAGGGTGGAGTAGAGATATCTGGCACCACAGGGGAGGGGCATGTTGCCGTGAACGGAGAAGAATACACACACGTGATTTCGGGCCACGTTGCAACCACCAACACCACTTAGCAGCGACACGACCCCTCCTTGCACAGTCCCGCACACATGTAGGTTGAAAGCAGCCCGCACTGATGGCCCCCCCATTCACACACCAGGAGAGCCATGGTCTCGGAAAACTGGCAGCGCCCATAAAACCTAGATAAAAACGGTTACGATCCATCGTGGTGATCACAAGACCACTCCATAAACATTTCACGCTAATCCAAGCACCCAGTTAGGTACGAAGAGGGGGGGGGAGGTGTTGGGTCTCAATGGCTCCTAAAATAGATTAATTCACCAGATTACCAGTAAGCCACCTTCAAGTTTTAACAATCAAAAAGACACCACAACTGGGGCCACCTTCCAGTGCCTCACTAAAAATTGAGTAAATGTAAAACACACTCCTAAAGAGAAGTACAGGAGCCCGTAGAAAAATCATTGACGATAGCACATGCAATGTTTTCTGAATTAAAACAAACCCACTTCTTATCCAACAAGTCTGTAATCGAACCTCCAAGTGCACCACCTTTCAGCTGCCACATCAACCCCCACCGCGGATCCAACTGCACCGCAAACTTTTTTTTTTTTTTTAACTGTTAAACGAGAAACCCCACTAACCAGAGGACCACTGACACCTCCCTTGGATCCATACCAAGACCTGCAAAGTGCAATAACAAGTTATGTATTGTTGCACTTCTATGTATCCTCTGCCTATGTTGGGTGCTGCCACACCTATTCACTGCTAAAGAACTGCCCGGCCAAATGGAGTCTATTAAAAAACCATCACAGTGCTTGCATAGGGATCGCTCCCATGTCACTTATAATTACACCAACCCCAACACTAGCATTCCACATGCACTACACAGTGCTCTTTTACACAACACATGGTATCAGCACATGACCGCCGTGGGCTCCAAGACATCAGCCAGATCGTGTTAGGTCTGTTCACCGGTACTGCATGCAGTAGGCGCAGACAGACTTCACCTGTCCCAAGAGGTTGCCCCCGAAAAGCAAAATGCCTTCTCCACTTATACCATTGCTGAATAAGGGCCAAAATCCAACCCAACAAGGTAGAGCCCCAGAGTGTGGTAGAGAACCTGACCTGATACAAGACCAACCCAATGGGTCACCAAGCCAAACGAGATTCAAACTGAGCTATACAGGATGCGCAGGAAGGGCACCATAGGGGAGGATACTGTAAGGCGGTAGCGAAATCCCCAACTCAGTGCATAAACACATCTGCTCCCGTCTCCATTTGTGGTACAAGGGTGGCCCCTAGCATATCTGGGGCAGTCAGCTTTAACAACAAATGGGCCCCAGACATGGACATGGAGTTCCAGTGTGGGGCCGTCCAGCTCGATGATACAAAGGGAAATGAGTTTCATAGGGTAGGGTTGAACAAAAGCATAGACATCCCATGTCAGGAAATCTGGGATACCAAGGTGGGTGGATACATTGACTAGAAGAGAAGGGGGAACCCCTAATTGTACAGAAACTTACACTGTATTCCTTATGTTTCAGAGGTAAAAGAACACTTCTACTGGGCATGAATATAAAGTGCGTCACGATCCTCTACATTCCGAATATGGAATGGGGCACCTTCACGCTGATGGATATGTACTGGCAGTGCAGCGAGTTTGCCAACACTCAGCTCGTCCCCGGATGGCGCGGAATCTGTTCCCTGGTCACCCTACACACCCTTACCTGGTCATTCCTGGAGAAGAACTGTCGGATCAGCACCCGCTAAGGAAGAAGAAAACCTTGCTGCATCAGACTCATGAAAAAAGACCTGCACATTATTTTGGCTGGACGCAGTACAAGTACATTCCAGAAGAATTCAGACAGTTCTTGGACTCACAAGTATCGGCGGGACGGTCCATACCCTTCTGGCTCCAAGCAGATGAAAGCTAATGCCCGCTGGCTCTAAATAACCAGGTGGGAAATGCTTAAAATGATGAACAGCACTGAGCTCAACCAAAACCAGATCAAGGAAGACCAAAGAACAATTCGCCTTGTGGTGATGCAGCATTAGTATCTGTTAGACTCAATGACCGCGATGGAGGGAGGGGTATGTGCCAAGATTGGCTCGTCCTGCTGCACGTTCATCCCAGGGAATGACATGTTTAATGGGACATTGACTCTTGCCATCCAAGCACTGCACCGTTTACAAAGAAACATGCATGAGGAGGGAGGTGCCTGAGCAGTAGTAGTTCTTGAATTAGTTCTCCAGGCTCCTCCGGTGGCTTTCTGGTCCATGCTCATCGTTGTTGTCAGTTTTCATTGTGTTTTTTTTGTGTGGTTCCGTACAATTGGGGATTTCTTGCTGTTAAAACGGAGCCCTCAAATTGGGTAGAATGCAAGTAACTAGGAAAGTAGTAATAGTCAAAACCGAAGAACAACAGGCCCCCTATAAAGTAACTGTCATGAAGTATGGGTTAGATAATGTAGTTGAAAATTCAACTCGAAGGGTGAATGTTAATATTGAAAAAGTCGCTGTCAACATGAATAACAATAAATTATGTATAAAAACGAAGTCGCATCTTTATTGACAAAGTTGCCCGTTATGAACTCCGCGTAAACCCAGACTCAGAAATACATAGGCAGGTGCTGAGACCCAGGCCCAAGGTCACTGATTGACAAGCCACAGGTGGGGTCGCATGTAGCCGGCAGACAAACGAGTAAACAGGAAACCCCAGATCAATCCCATAGATAGGCGCAGCGACACCACAATAGTCCAGGGAGATTGGCCCCAATAAAGCACACATGGCTGGAGGGATACACGTGTTCCCAAAACAACACATAGTCCGTTGCCACATGAAGTTAGGAATAGATAGGCAATCAAAACACAGCACACACAGTGATCACGCGCTCCCCCCGACAGACATCTGGACATGATACTCGCTGGCTGCATTGTGTCCACGCAAGGTTGAGGCCCACCTAGATTCCTCATCGAATACATTCATTTATGGCTCAAAAAGACAGAGGTTCACAGTCCTTACCGAAAAAGGATCACCGGAACTATTTAATGAATTGTATAAAAACCCATGTCAGATCGATTATAAGTTGAGACAGTCCTCAGAACCTATGCCTGTGACTGGTTTCCCGGCTGCACTGTGTAATTAAACAAACTGTTCCTGTTTTGCCAAATGCCTCTTGTTTTTTCAACAGTAGTGATGCAAGCCCATCACGGTCATAATGGTCGGCTGCCCCTGGCGCAAAAGCCCCTGCAGGGACAGCGGAGGGGCTGTCGGTGTTGTGCTTCCTAGAGGGTAGCGCCACAGCAGATACTGCACGGCCACATGTTGGCAGCGACACAAGGCCCCAGGAGCAGGGGCCCCCCCTGCCTCTTCAGAGTTCCCACGTGGGGGGGGAGGGTGGAGGGGCCGATGCGACTTCCTAGGCCGCGGCCGACCGCTTAGTGGTTTCTCACTCCCACTACCTCCTCACTAGTGGCATCTCCTGCAGCACCAACAGTTGGGGCATGTCAGCAAGCCCATTATGAAGTGTCTGGCGCCCTGGCATCGCAGATTTGTGCTGAATTGTGATGTCAGCTGGCAGAGCCTCGCTATGTGGTGGCCATCTTGCTGCTGGGCTCTCTAAACTGAGTTATTACGGGAATAGCCACGAGGAAGGTCCCTGAAGAGGATGGCTTTTTCCATCAACTTGTAGAAGATAGACATGTCGCAGCGATCCTCTCCGCTGTCCAGAGTTAAGGATGCTGAACCCACTGGCAAGCTTCATTCCCAATTCAACAGGGCCACGAGTTAAATTATACCCAAACATTGAAAAGACTCATTTCAACAAGCCAGCTACCACACAACATCTCTCCTCAATGCAGATATGAAAATATTGGCCCATCTGCACAACTGAAAAATCTAAACCTCCAATAAAACTGGTTGTAAGTGACATAAGTGAGAATATTGTTAGTAAACATCATCTGCCAGAAATATGGTGATATATATATATATATATATTTTACAAAAATATAGCCCAACTGGGTGTAGATTTTGCATTACTAACGCCAATGAGTTGATTATATAGATAGAATACCAATATTCAGTCTATATTTGTGTCAAGAACATATACTTGGAAACTGGCATTGTATGGCTGTGATTTGTAAATTAAGACATTTACTGCTGAAATCAGTTCACCAAATTTCAATGCTAGACTCAGAACTCCAAAAACAAACTGAAAGTACACACATTTCATTTGGATTCTGTGGAATGATGCTAGAAGCTTCATTGGTGGGACTCCCATCCACTAGTCTCGGGCATTAACATGTGCTTTGTAACTGGGCAGATTCAAAGAGTTCGTTAATCTCAGGCCTCAACACTTCATCTCAAATTAAAGAGACATAACAAGATATGGAGAAGAACGGTGTTGAAATGCTGCTTCTAATACCATCCTCATCTAGAAACTGTTCAATACCATATTAAGGTAGCAGGTGGTTACGTTCAAGAAATATTTGCTAATTAACAACAGGCTTAGCTAGTTACAATGGTTTCAAATTGGTCTGTAGCTCTGGAGATCACCAGAGTCACATGGCAGTGTTTTTATTGTTATTTTACAATTTATTGAAATATTGCTTCCTATAAATCCTCCTTTTGCTAACTCCAAGTATCCAAATACATGCCTGTTATACACCAGACAGTAATCCACCTGCAACATCCAGCCTTCAGGAGTCCATGTTTAACATACAAGAGTCGCTTTCACACCTGCCTACTTGGATACAAATAGGTAAATAGTCAAAGCCCTTAGTTTTTGCCCCAAGGGTCACATGTTAACTATTTACCAGGTGGTCCTGAGGTTTCCTATCTCTCTGCATCCATACTCCACAAATTATTTTGCTACTTCCAAATATCATTATATACCATCATGCCTACGTGTCTTTACTATTAAACAACATTGTTAAAACGAAGACAAGAAAAATATTTGTATTATGTAAAAGGTTCTTTTGCTAAGCTTCTTTGTCACAGGAGTAGATCAGAAATATATTTTTATCATAATAAGGTCATTTTTTACTTGTCCGGATTCAGGAGACATTCTCTCATCTCTTGAAACTTTGAAATAAAGAAATCTAATGTTCATCGTCTTTCATCTGTCAGGAGGTGGAGAGAAACACAATCAATTTGATAGACACTCAGGCTGCACAGATTTTGCGCACACACAAAAAACGAAAACAAATCGAGAATGTCTTCAATCTACAGTTTCCAAAATAGGTAAAACTTGGATCTAGCCTGCTTGGCACTCACGGTCTACCTAAAGGGAACCCTGTGTGTCTACTTTGTTTCATATACAGGCCTCAAATAAATATTAAAATCTTACCAGACCGGCAGGTCTAGTGACTTGAATAATCTACTCTAACATTTATGCGCTTGGTCCAAAACCTGGTCTTGAATTATGTGATCCTAGACAAATATTTGATATCACTGAGCTGCCTTTTTCTTCATCATCACATATGAGAGAACCTTCAAATATAGGAGTTTGGCATGCCTACTGTATAAACAAAACCTCTTTTGTTTGATTTAATACACTAAACCTTTGCTCCAGGTAAAATAAGAATCTAGCCCATATATAGGGTGCATATGACTCCCCAACTAGTTTCCTATTTCACGAATAGCATTGTCATCGGGCAGGAATATTTCTCAGGCCAGGTTTAAAAATCTCTCATTTTTAATGAACAGATTACTATAGAATGATATGGCAGCACACTGCCATTTACGAACATCACTTTTCCCATTGAAAAGGCCACAAATGTTCCCACCGTCGTGCAGTTTTACTGATAAAATTACACAGCTTACAAATGTAAATGTGTGGACATTGGGTTTACGCAAGTATTTATCATTTGCACATCACCAACTAAAGTGTTCTGATTTGTTTGGATTCTATTAAAATCTCTTTCCATCATACTTCAGAATTACAAAAAAAGTGCTTTTCTAACTGCTGAAATTTGTACATTTCATTTACAAGCTAATTAAATGTTGTGTGAGAAACAAAACTGGACACCCTACAGCCTTTCATTGTACACCCCCAGTACGATTGTCAGACAGTTCACTTGACAAAATCCTAACTTTGCGTTCAGAGAAGGAAAAGTATATGTTTGTACCCAGTCTATTGGTCCTCTTGGATATGTTATTACAAACACAGGTTGAAATCAAGGTAAGATATTGTCAGAAATGAAGGTCCTCCGTCAAATTATTCTTTGAAAAAATGATAAACATTTACTGTTCATCATATAGCGCCTAAAACAGTCATACTCAAAGTATGGCCCGAGGGCCGCAAGCGGCCATCCTGACCTTCACATGCGGCCCCCTGCTGAACGACTGCACTGGGCTGCTGAGAGCACTAATGTTCATAAAGATGCTAATAAAACGGGTAAGTGTTTATTTACACTAACAGAAATTGGAAGAAAAAAAAAAAAATAAGGAGGCAAATAAGGTGTCCTACACCATTTAACTTTAGGAACACATTAATTTTTAAGACATCTTTCAACAAATGTGTAGAAAATAAAGCCTCTTCAAAATAAAAATAAAAAGGGTATTTCATTAACATGCGTTTCACCTTAGTACATCAGTGCTTTGAGATGTATTTTTTTTTTTTTAAAGTGACAGTTTTCAAAATGAATATGGAAACAGTCATGCCTCCTCCCAACCTGGCAACATTGCCAATACTGAACTAAGAATCAAGTCAGTTATCATGAGGAACCCTCTGCATGGTCAGGGTTGTTAGAAGTGGACAACATTATAGTTTAATAAATCAAACACAAGAGAAAGTTTTGTACTGCATATATCTTGCCCACATGTATTTCAAATTGCTCTTATGTCAAAATGAAGAAAAAGGAGGCAAAGGGAAATTAGACAATTGCCTAGGATCACACAATTTGGTCAAGTGGGGAAGTCATGATTAATCCCAGGTTGTATGGTTTCACATTGTGCAATTCGATTTAATTTCAATAATTAAGTTACTTCCTTTTTACACTTGACATTCCCAAGGTAGTGAGAGCAAGCAAAGAAGGCTTACCCCAAGGTGCGGCAATGGGATTGAGACTCAGATACAGCATAAACAAAAAGCCCCACTGCCACCGCGCTGGAATCAATGCGGCCCCTGGGCTCACCACAGACCTTACTTTGTGGCCCCTGGGAAAATGTTTGCAAGTACCCATGGCCTAAATGATGTCCGGTAAATGATCCAAGAATATCACATATGGATGAATCACAGGTGTAAGCTTTGCAGTTCTTTGTTACATCATCGTGTTAAATCATGCCACAAGGTCCTAAAGAAGATTAATCTCAAAATAGCCAACACATGTTTCGTCCCTATGAATGAATATGATGAGGATATATTTGAGGAAAAACAACAACAACAAAAAACATTTTACAAGAATCAAACAGACTACCAACTAGGAAGAGTCAACACCTTTGCTAAAAAAAAAAAAATATGACAATATCAAACCTTGGAATACCCCATCTGAAGCTACAAATATATATCAGAAACTTCTCTAACTTCAGCTTAGAATCTCCAGGGACATAATTATTAGAACCAACCAGAAAAATTGGTGTACATTTTTACAAGGAAGTTCCCAGACATTGACTAAGAAATGTAAACACTCAAGATACCAGAACAAGACCGCCAAGTACCAAAACGGACGAACGCTCAACCTCAGCTGTACAGACACGAGCATGAAGGAAGGAGCAGTTCAAGGAAAAAATTACACCGACCAACTAGTGGTTAATCGATCCTTGACTCCTATTACAGACACCCAAATGGAAATACCAAAGGTTTATCCTTTTGCCCCACAGCCAGATGAATCCTTTTAACTCATTCCTTACAGAATATTGTATAAGTCTAAGCCTTGAGAAAGCCTTAGGCTTGTGTGCCTTCATAGGGTGAAACAAGTGTTGGCTATTTTGAGATCAAACTTTTTTGGAACCTGTGGCAAGATGTAAAACCATGATGTAGCAAAGAACTGCACAGCTTACACCTCCGATTCATCCATATGCGATATTCTTGGATAATTTACAGAAAGCATCATTTAGGCACTACGTGATAAACAATAAATGTTTATTTTTGTAAAGACTAATTTGATGGAGGACCTTCATTTCTGACAATATCTTGCCTCAATTTCAACCAGAGTTTGTAATAACCTATCCAAAAGGACTATAAACCTTGGGGTACAAACATACACTCATCTCGGTAAAGATTTGAATCACAGAGAAGTTGTTGGCCCAACCCTTGTATGAGTATAAAATGTCCCCAAAATTCAATCATCATGTGGCTAAATGAACAAGTTACTTACCTTCGGTAACATATTATCTGGTAGAGACAATATCTAGCTGGAAATTCCTTACATTTGAATTTCCCAGGCGTCAGAATGGATCCGGAAACTTTTACGTGAGAAGTACCCCTGTGTGCTGTTGGATGGCTCCGTTCAGCTTCATGTGGCAGTGCCTGATGAGACGTCGCGGTCACCTATATAGGCGCCACTCAGGCGCGCAGACGTCAGTTACTTTTTACCTTTTCCATGCCAGAAACGCAGTGCCATGAAGTGAACTGACTAGTGTGTGTCAAACTGGGGCCCTGTAAAGGGAGCAACCCTAGCCCTATAAAGGAGTCCACAGAGTGGGAAGGCATGGGTGGGTCTGTAAGGAACCTGCAGCTAGATATTGTCTCTGCCAGATTTATTCACTCGATAGAGACTTCTAGCTGCAGATTCCTTACCTTTGAGTAGATACCCAAGCCATACTTCCTGGCGGTGGGCTGCGGACAAATTACTAGGCTAGAAAGTACTGCAGGACCGAACTGGCAAAATGCCCGTCCCTGCAGACCCGACTGTCCAGGCGGTAGTGTTTCGCAAACATGTGCAGAGAGGCCCACGTTGCAGCCTGGCAGATGCCCAGGACTGGCACTCCACGAGCCACTGCTGTGGTTTTAGCCTTCCCCCTGGTGGAATGGGCTCATAAGCCCTCAGGAGGCTGCCTCCTAGCAAGGCGTAGCAACTCTCGATACAGATAGCGACCCAGTGCGAAATGGTTAATTTCTGCACTGCCCGACCTTTTTTTTAGCTCCCACATATCCCACAAAGAGTTGGTCGTCCACCCGGAACTCGTGTGGTCAAGGTAGAGCGACAACACTCTTTTTGGGTCCAGACAATGGAGACGCTCCTCTTCCTTAGAGGGATGTGGAGGAGCAAAAAAGGTGGGCAGTGTGACCGACTGATACAGATGGAATGGGGTCACCACTGTAGGAAGGAATAAGGCTTGGGTGCGGAACACCACCTTATCCGGGAATGTCACGAGATAGGGAGGCTTGGATGATAAAGCCTGCAGCTCATTCACCCTCCTGGTAGATGAAATAGCCACTAGGATTGCTGTTTTGATGGTAAGCAACTGGAGGGGACAATAATATAGCAGCTCAAAGGGAGCGCACATGAGAAACGTGAGAACTAGGTTGAGATCCCACTGGGGAATAATGAAGGGCGTAGAGGGAAACATATGTACAAGCCCTTTCAGGAACCTATTTACAATAGGGAACTTGAACAACGAGGGTTGGTCAGGCAGCTTCAGGAGAGTGGACAGAGCAGAACGATAACCCTTGAGTGCCCAAAGCAGAGCCCTGCTGAGCAAGGGTAAGAATAAAGAGAAGAATATCAGAAAGAGGATCAATAGACCTTTATGTACAATATTTTACAAATTTTTGCCAACGGCAGGCGAATAGCCTTTTGGTAGAGGGCAGCCAAAATAACTTTACAGACTTCGGGAGGAAGGTCAAAAGCTATCTACTGTCGACGCACAATCTCCACGCAAGTAGGCTGAGAGTTGACAGGTTCGGGTGGAGGACCCTCCCCTGCTGCTGCAACAGAAAATCCTCCCGAAGGGACAGCCTGATTGGAGGATCTATGCTCATCCGAAGAAGCCTGGGATACCAGACTCTTTATGCCCAGTCCAGAGCCACAAGAATGACTTGGGCCCGGTCATTCTTGATCTTCTTGAGAACTGTGGGCAGGAGTGGTATGAGCGGAAAGGCGGACAGGAGATCTGAGCTCCACTTGCGACGAAAAGCGTCGCCGAGCGATAGCCAACTGGGAAACTCCAACATGCAATACTGCTGACATTAGATCTGTTCGCCTCCGAAGAGAACACGCAACCAAGGCTTTCCACACTGTTGAAAGACCTTGCGCCATCTCCGGCTGGAGACACCATTCATGATACGCTAGGCATCGACGGCTGGGTTAGTCCGCCCTGTCATTCAGCGAACCTGCCAAGTGTTGAGCCACCAGGGTTATATCCTGCTGTTTCAGCCATGTCCAGAGGCGAAGGGCCTCCTGACAAGGGGTCCACGACCCGACACTGCCCTGCTTATTACCACATGGCGGTCGGTCGTGTTGTCAGTGAACACCTGCACCATCTTCCCCTTGATAGAGTCCCGACTCCACAGGACACCGGAGTCCTCTTATCTCCACCTCTCCCAGATGGCCCCTCATCCCAGGAGTGACGCATCGGTCACCACTGTGAGATCTAGTTGATGAAGGGAGAGGGGTCTGCCTCTGATCCAATCGCGGTTCGTTAGCCACCACTGCAGGTCCTTTGCAGTGCCTTTCCAGATCTGGACCATGTCAGAGAGGTTCCAATGATGCTGCGCCCACTGGAACTTCAGGTCCCACTGCAGAGCCTGCATACACCATCTGGCGTGATTTGCCAACAGGATGCAGAAGGCCATGAGCCCAAGCAGCCTCAGTCATTCTCACCGAAATCTAGGATAGAGGCTGAAACATCTGTATCATAACCTGAATATCCTGGATTCGCTACTTGGGAGAATAAGCCCCAAACTGCACTGTGTCCAGAACAGCTCCTATGAAAGGAAGCATCTGAGAAGGAATCACGTTTATAGCAGTGGCGTAACAAAAAAAAAAAAAAAAAAAAAACGTGAGGGGCCTCCCTCCGGACTCACTCAAGAGCTCTCAGGCCAAGGTACTGTTCAAGGGGAGGGAGGCCTTAGTTACGCTACTACTTTATAGTGAACCCCTGCAAATGCAGGAGGTCCGTGGTAGTCTGGAGGTGGAGAAATAGTCTGGTGCGAGGACGCCTTCAACAGCCAGTCGTCAAGGTAGGGGGAAGACTGTAACCCCCAGCCTGTGCAGATGAGCTGCAACCACCGCCATCACCTTGGTGAACACCCAAGGGGGGCTGGTAAGACCAAAAGGTAGCACAGTGAACTGAAAGTGCTCGTGGCTTACCTTGAACTACAGAAGTGCCTGTGGGCTGGCAGGATGGGGGATGTGAAAAAATGCATCCTGCAAGTCAAATGCTACCATCCAATCTCCTTGGTCTAGGGCAGACAAGACCTGAGCCACAGTGAGCAAAGATTGACGGTCGAAAGGTCTTGAACAGGACAAAGACCTTTGTTCTTTTTGGGTGTCAGAAAGTAGTGGGAATAACAACCACTGCCTACTTCTGAAATCGGTATCCTCTCTATAGCCTCCTTGGCCAGGAGAGCTGTAACTTCCTCTCTGAGAAAAACAAGATGATCCTCCGCCAGCCATTCTTGAGATGTGGTAAAGGAAGAGGAAAAGATGGAAAAGGGAGGGAGTAACCGTCCTGAAAAATCTACTAGACCAATTTGTCCAATGTTATGGACCGCCAGCGGAGGAGATGATGTTGAATTCTCCCTCCAACTGGACACCCATGGTCTTACAGAATCAAATTAGGAAGGCTTAGAGCCTGCAGCTGCAGGAGGGGGGTGGGTGGTGGACAACTTTTGGCTACCATTCCCACGAGGTCAGAATGCAGTGTCCACGTCCTCGCACAACTTGGGAAGTTTGTGCAGGACAGTGGCTGGCGTACAACTGACAGTTAAAAACCCCTTCTATTGCCAAAAAAGGCAGCCTGAGGGAGAGGAGTCACCGAGAGACCCAAGGACCTGACTGTAGCACGAGAATCCTTAAAGCTCTCCAGCGCTCAATCTGTCTTTTCTCCAAAGAGACAAGTCCCATTGAAGGGCATGTCCATGAGGTGGGCCTGGACCTCCCCACCCCCGCTCTACCCAGCGAGTCAGTCGTTTCCAAACCACACCTAATGCTGAACTTTGCTGCATCTCTCCCATTTTCACTGCCTGAGAGAGCACAGCCCGGGCCTCCTCCGGGACCTGTGGCAGCACTTGCGCAACAGTTTCTCAAAGGGTGTGCGAGAAACGGCCCAATAGGCATGCGGTGTTCACCGACAGCAATGCCAGGCTTCCATGTTGGAGGGAGGGACATGCCGTGGGATGTCGCGGCTTGGACCACCAGTCTCTCAGGAGTAGGATGTTGACTGAGGAAACTTGGATTACCCAGTTCACGGCGATGGCGGCTTGCTATAGTCTGTTCGCAGGAGTCCCTGTGCTAGGCTTGGACCATGAACCTAGAAGGGCATCAGTTAGTGCCTCATTAAAGGGCAAAAGGGGTTCAGATGAGTAAGCCCCAGCCCGAAGCACATCAGTAAAGAGAAAAGTCTTGACTTGCACCGAGGGCAGCTCCAGGCCAAGGACCTTTACCTCCCTCTTTACCGCCATAGCATAAGAAGCCCCCTCCTCCGTAACAACAGTAGGTGGAGAGAGCATACCAGTATCTGGAGAGGTGTCCAGACCACTGGCCTCAGCAAGCTCCTAATTCCAGTCTAAATCCTCACCAGGATTGTATGTTATTCATAAGGGTCCAAAGAACCCTCCCACTCTTCACCCATACCTGAAATCTCTTCAAAATGTGCAGGTAATGGCCCAGAGCCTCTGCGCCATGGCCTGGCAGTCCGAGAACAACTTTGAGTCGTGATTACACTCAAGGAACCACAAGCACACAAGGTGTGGGTCGATGAACGACATGGCGTGGTGACAGGCACCACATGGTTTAAAAGCAAACACAAGGAGATGATGGACGGAGCGCTGAAACTTTTCATACACTCACCCCCAGTCACAGATCTGGGTTGAATCCATCATCGTTCTTTAGCTCACTTCGCCACCCCAGTTCAGACCCAGCTATATGCAAATCAGTCTTGACCGTGCTCCTTATGGGAACAGTCCAGTCCGAACTGCCAAGCCAGGTCTTCCCTGGACCGTAAACAAGCATCCTGGGACCGGTTTCGGGGTAACACCCCTCATCAGCCAGGCTAGCTTGAATCCAGTGGCAAAGTGAGCAACGGACCCACGTCTGGGCTTACCCTGCCAACTTAGGGCGAACAAAGCAAACACAGGGAGATGATGGCCGGAGCGCTGAAACTTTTCAGACACTCACCCCCAGTCACAGATCTGGGTTGAATCCATCATCCACTTGGTTTAAAACCTACCATTCTAGAGATTGTCCCTCGACACAAAGTAAAATTCCTCGACAAAATGTCGAAAAAAGTCTGTCAAAAAGAGACGGGGTAGCTCTGCTCATTATCAGCGCTAAGTGGTATGGAAAGAAAAGAACTGAAGTCCGCACGCCTGGGTTGCGCTATTTAGGTGACCACAACGTCACACCGGGCGCCAACTACGCTACATGGAGCCACCCGAGGGCACATAGGGGTACTGCTCACGCAAATGTTTCCGGATCCAGTGTGACACCTAGGAAATGCAACGGTGAGGAATCTGCAGCTAGAAGTCTCTATCAGATATGGGTAATAGCTGGCAAGTCACGAGTGTGTCGGGCCTATACACAGGAGTTGCAGAGAAAGAAAAGTAAAACACCAATCTCCAGGATAAAATAAGCAACAATTTTTAAAAAGACACAAGCTGGCATTTGACCTATGTCTTTGAACACACAGCAAATGTGACAAGACAGAAAAACAAGATTTGAAGGAATCTTTATTGCTCATTCACTTTCTGAAGGAACAGAACACCTGTTCATTTTCAGCTCGAGCTCTCTTGTCAGAAGGGACCAGTGGGCCCTAAAAATAGCTTGCCTTGATAAAACTCTGACTAGCCACAGTGAGTAGATTTTTAGAGGCCTGATGGAAGACGTTCCATTAATGAATGTCCAGGAAAGGGTTTGTGAGAAATCACATACAAATTCTTTGACATGAGACCCATTGAACACACAATACATGACAAGGTTCAATCACTTAGAACTGTATTGTGCATCCTCCACTTTAGCTAGTAAATAATTTAACTTGGTCTGAAGGCTGTAAACACTTTTCTGGTGACCGGATCTTCAACGTTTGACACTGTGCATTCCTGACTGATTGTTCTACAGTTCACTGGGGAAGGAACGACCTTCCTTTCTTCCCCAATCTTTGAAAGCTCATGACAAATTCTTCCTGCTCTTTTACTACCAGAAAATAGAAGTCTGTCTGATCACATATTTAGGGTAGGCAATCTCCTGTATGATCAACCTCTATTGTTCCCCCATTTGACAATTGTCACTTATGAAGCTCTGGGGCACCAAATGCCTGGAGGAACGTCCTTCTAAAAAGGACATGGGAAGAGAACTTAGATTTTCTCTTAGTTTAAGGCACTTTACAATAGGATGGCATTGTTCCAGTTGCATAGGTGAGCCTGCATCTTGAGATCTTCTGCTTTTAAGTCAATTTTTGTTTCACATCTGGGCCCATGGCCTATCGCCTTCCTTTGTTGAGGTGTTGTTGGTGTAATCTTGTGCCCATCTCCATCATCATTAGCAGTGACTTTGTCTCTCATTAGAAAGATTCAAAAGACTTTTAAACAGTGACCGAGGGAAGGATGAAGGGTCAATTAAGCCTCGAGGCAGCTCTCAAAAGGCTGATACTAAAAAGACATCAATTCTCAAATTATTTCCCACCAAATAGTGGAGCTTAACTTCTGTACTTATTTGGGGATATACCTTATACAGATCACTGCCATCCTCTCTTTCTCACAAAAGAGAACCTTGAAAATGTGGCTGTCCCGCCTCCCTCCAAACCATACTCACTTATATAGGTATGGGAACATTCACTTCATTATTTTCAAATCTTTTGCCAGCTGGTGCTTTACAACAAAGGTTTACACAACAAATTGTCTTCAAAGTTGCACATTTAATTGTCTGCTATCAGAAAAGCAAGTGGGAGTTCCACGCCTTATAGTTACTGAACCAGTATTTTGTGCATCATCAAATCTAATATTGTGCTCCTCTGCATCAGGTCAGCTGCTATAACAGATGACATTTTAGGTGTAAAACAGCATTCTTCCTTTGAGTTCTCCCTCCAGCAACCATGCCTACAAGGTTCTCCATTCTATGCTGCCCTAACCAGCGTGGAGCAACACCACTCCTCCTCCTTTTCCACGCATGACTCTCCTGGTTGAGGATCCAAGCCAAAGCCTCCAAGCACCGCCAGTACTACTGAAGCCTGGGACAACAGTTTTTTTTTTTTTTACTTTCTTAATACTCATAAGGTTGCACACAAGAGCTAGGGTAACATGTTTGAGGCACCCAGCCAAGGACTTCTCTTTGTTAAGGTGTAAAAAATCAGCAGGCCACACATGCTGCAATACTATCTCTGTAACATAGTACACATTAGTTAAATGTTTTCTGAATGCTCACAAGCTCTGAAGCCACTTATGGGTTGTTTGGAAGGTAGTGCCTTCCTGAAATATTTGAACCACAATCAGACTCAAAACCCATCAGAAAATTCAATGAGGACAGGCCCCCAACCCTATTGAAAGTAAAGTGTGAGAACAACATGTGCTTGAACACTAAAGTTGGAGTTAGTGGCAAGGGGATCCTCAGCTTTTGGTCAAAACTAAACCCATCAACATGGTACCAGTTCTTATCACTGGCACAATAGAACATGGCCAAACAGCGTTGAACAATTTCAGATATGGTAGTCATCCAGTAATGAAGATACTTGATCAATAAAACACTGGGATAGAAAAGAGTTAGGGATCTAAATATGAAAACCTCTCCAGTCACATAAAACTACTAATCAGTCAGGCAAGCTTCCACCACAAAGATCAAATGAAATGCAATAAAAGCAGACACATGTACAAAGCAATCCCAGGTCCTGAAACACCATTTTCTGCATTCCTTAAATTAGCACAGTACAGAAATACTCTTTTACATACCCAGGATGTTGAAGTGCTTTGGTCAAGAGGTTTGGCAGGAACATACCGAGGGTTCTCTGCTTTCTGTAAGGGTGATCCATACTGATGAATGGGGCCATGCAATGGGTTTTCGAGGAACGGTAGCTGTGGTTTACGTGGGTTGCAAATAGATTTCTTCCTACGAGGCATCAGCACTCAAAAGACCAGCAGACGTAACCCACATGATGCCTGCTAGCAGATCCTGTACAAGATGGCATTCCAGAGGAGGACAGATTTCAGATCTTAAAGAATGAAAGAGGAAAGAGTTAATTTTTTATTCACAAAGCTTCCAGCTGGCAAAAAAAGTATTCTGAGTTTTCACACTGCACATACATTAAGCCTATTTCAACAATACTTAAGGTGACAATACCAACCAAGGCTCCTTCACCCCATCTGAGTTTCTGAGCTTGTCATTTACCCATTTTTACAAAAAGAGCACTAATGGCCCTTAAAGACCGCATAAGCGATAGTCACACAATCGGTTCGGTTCAGCAAGCTTTATTCGGTATGTACAACAACCAGAAAAGCAATAGGTATATGTATACAAACAGATAAATCCAATTACACAAAAACAGTCCAATTAATTAGTTACATTAAAATCAGTTAAAATCATGATACGGTTTCTCACATAAATTGATTTTAAAATAAATGTCGCAACATAAAAACATATCTCAGGATCTTTTAGTGCAATTAATAAATTCATAGCAGCGTTAGTTGTTCTTGCATTGTATTTTTTGAGCAATGGCTTTAAATAAATAGGTCGAAAATGTAGATAAAAATCACAGTAGAGTAGAAAGTGCATAGTGCTCTGTTTGGAATGCTCATCACATGGACATAAGGTTATTGGCCGTGTTTTCATTTCAGGGAATGCAACTAAGTGGTGAACAATTCCTAATCTCAGCCTTATTAGTACAAAACAATGTGAAGGTTTAGTAACTAAAGACAAGTAGCTTTGAAAGCCATCACTATCTACAATTGTTTTGTAAAACAGGTAAGTAGTTTGCTTCCCAACTGTTCTCATAAGGGTCTCATTTTTTTGGGCCAGGAACGTACCCTTTATTTCCAGCTTGGATAGACCTATCACATATGCTGGATTTTCATGGATCTTAATGTTAAATAGTTTGCTATTTACATCCGTGATATATTTTATCCAAGGGATAGATAAACTATTGTCCGGTTGCAAGCAATCCCGGATGACTGTTTGGGTAAATTTTGTCTCGTCCTTGGCCCAGATGGATCTCCAAAGCATTAGAGGTCGCATGGCAATCAAATCTAATAAGTATCTTATTCCCACTTCTCGGTGTACTATCTCTAAGATGCGGACGGGGGCAGGCATAAAAGATGTTTTAGGAAAGAATTTTCCTCTATTTGTAATGCCTGACTGGTGTTATGGCCCCACACCCCGGCACCATATAATGCAATAGAAGCACATCTAGCTTTATAAATATCTATCATGTCCTTAATACGGCGGTCTCCCAATTTAGCTGCAAATCGAAAGACCCCATGTGCACTCTTAACATCTTTGAGCGGACATTAGTTAATTTGTGCGATCAATTGCCCTTGCCTGAAAAAGTTATTTCCAAATAGCAAAAATTGCTAACAGTTTCCACTCTAGTGCTATCTATAAAAAATGCTTTTAGTTTCTTGGGTTTTAGGCCGCGTACCATAGTAAATGTTTTTGCTTTGTTGATTAACAACTTCCTACTGGTAATAAAAGCTTCAAACTTATCTATTAGTCGCTGAAGGCCAACCGGGGTTCTGGATAAAAGCACAGCATCATCTGCATAAAGCAGGACCGGTATAGCATGGCCTGCAGCTTGAGGTGCATCCGCCTGCACTGACTTGAGGGTTGTGTCGACTTCATTTATAAATAAAGTAAAAAGCAAAGGTGCTAAAACACAGCCTTGGCGGATGCCTCGTTTAACCTTAAAATTTGGGGTGCACTCTCCGTGTTGACCATACCGGACTCTGGTTGTTAATCTCTCGTACAACCTCACGAGAAAATAAATTATGGGTTCCGGAGCTCCAAGGTTAAGCAGAACTGGCCAGAGGATAGCATGGTCAACAAGATCAAAAGCACTACTGAGATCTGCAAAACATAGATATAGACTGCCTTGTTTTGCGCACGTATATTTACCTATTAAAAGCTCTAAATTAATACATTGCTCTGTCGTACCTAGCCCTCTTCTAAAACCATATTGTGCCGGTGATAAAATCTCATTCTCAGTGACCCTTTCCTCCAGGCTTGCTAATAAAACTCTACTCATCAATTTACCGATGAGTCTAAGAGGGAAATGGGGCGGTAATTTTTAGCTTCCGATTTATTCCCTTTTTAGGTCTCGGCCTGCACCAGCGCTTGCGCTGGTCTGGCCGAGAGTTTTAGTAAGCGGGTTTTGGAAGTGCAAACCCACTGGCTTTCAGCTGGCGACCAGCTTGCGTTCACGATAGCGTGCACGCGCGCAGCTGTCATCTGGGTTTCCTATCTCTTCCTCATTTCCTCGTCATGGCTCATTAACTCTCTGGACTCTGATGTTTCAATCGCAGCAGCAGCTCACATTACCAACTGACAGCCCTGGACTACAGTCACATGAAAAACAACAGCGATTAGCATTGAAATGCAAGCTTTTTTTGTCTAGTTAGAAATATTGCTTCGGTGGGTTGATTTCACCTTATATCGCTATTTGTTTTATATTGGGAGTCACAGCCTAATTACCAGTATTTTTGTCTCACTCTGTTTTTTTAAATATTTATTCGCGCAAAGCACAAAGCTATATTTAAGGTTACTTTTTCCGCGTCACTTCTTCACTATTTAAACTCCACCCCCCACTCTTATTGTCTCTCTCCTTCTCTCTCTCTCCCTCTCTAATTCTCTCTCTACTTAATTAACTCTCCCTCTCTATCTTTTTTAGCCTTTCATTCTCTCTTACCCCTTTTACCTGTTTCTCTTTCAAACTCCTTCATTCACTCTCTCTCCCCTTCTTTCTCTCTCTCTATCCCGCTCCACTCTTTATTCTATGTACACCCTTTCTCTCTCTTTCTCTCTCACCACCCTCTCTAATTGGGCATTATATCTTCACTCTATCTCTCACTCGGCATCACCACAGCATCACTCAGCATCAATCAGAGCCAGCACAGCATCAATCAGAGCCACCACCACAGCATCGCTCAGCGCCGCCACCACAGCATCGCTCAGCGCCGCCACCACAGCATCGCTCAGTGCCGCCACCACAGCATCGCTCAGCGCCGCCACCACAGCATCGCTCAGCGCCGCCACCACAGCATCGCTCAGGGCCGCCAAAGCATCGCTCAGCGCCGCCGCCAAAGCATCGCTCAGCGCCGCCGCCACAGCATCGCTCAGCGCCGCCGCCACAGCATCGCTCAGCGCCGTCGCCACAGCATCGCTCAGCGCCGTCGCCACAGCATCGCTCAGCGCCGCCACCACAGCATCACTCAGGGCCACCACAGCATCACTCAGGGCCACCACAGCATCACTCAGGGCCACCACAGCATCACTCAGGGCCACCACAGCATCACTCAGGGCCACCACAGCATCACTCAGGGCCACCACAGCATCACTCAGGGCCACCACAGCATCACTCAGCACCAAGACAATATCACTCAGCACCAAGACAATATCACTCAGCACCACCACAATATCACTCAGCACCACCACAGCATCACTCAGCACCACAGCAGTATCACTCAGCAAGACCTGAGTATCATTCAGCATCACCTCAGCATCGTCTCCACAACAGTCACCACCACCACCACTACCACCTCAGCATCACTCAGCACCACCTCAGCCTGCTCTCGGAATCTGGCATCTGTTGATTCTCCCCTAGCGTCTGGCCGCTGCTAGTGTTATAATACAGGTACTAGTTCCCAACCTTCACCCTCCGATTGTTTATGCCCCCTCAAAAAAAAAAAGCTTTAACAAACAACCATTGCAATAGGCAGAAACAAGTTGCCAGCATTGCAAGAACAAAAGAAAACTGAGGAATTTTTTTATTGTAAATACTTTTTTAATATGGTCGTTCAGTTTTACATAATGCCTTCTTGGTCATATATAAAGTAACAAAAATGCTTCTGACACTTTTTTATTATAACTTTTCAGCATGCTGCACAGCAGCCACACTTCTCTACAGCACAGCTTGAAGACATTGGCAAAGTCAATAGCTCTGGCTAAACACTTATAAGGCCCCAAAGGCGAGACCTATTGGCTATGCCAATGCTTGTTTATAAATGGGAATAATAACCGATTGACCCCATGTAGGTGGCGTGCCCTCGGTTACTGCAAGGTTAAAAACTCTAGTGAGTATTGGTCCCCATAGATGCGGTACTATTTTATAGACGTCTATTGGGATCCCATCAGGGCCCGGGGCTTTTCCTCCATTACTACCCATTATTCCTACCCTAACCTCATCAAGCGTAATGTTTAGGGGTATTGCTGGCCATTTGCATTGTGTTAGACTAGGAGGTCTAAAAACATCATGGTCAGGTGGATTAAAAATACTGGAGAAATGTAACACCCATTCTTCACAGTTAACATGGGACAGTAATTCTGGGAATGATTCATTTTTTAAAAATGGTAAATTGACAGTTTCCCAGAAAAGCTGGTTATTAAAAGTGTCCGCTGCCAGGGATAATTTGTCCCACGCTTGCTCATGAAGCTCTCTTTTCCTCATTTTAATGGCTGATTTATAGCTAAATCTTAAATTTTTGATTAATTCAATATTCCTGGGGCTGCTACTGAGGGCCTGTTTTAATTGTTTAAAAGCCTGGGTGCATGTAGGATTGAACCATCCCCTGCTTTGGATAGTTTTATCCCTATGGGGTATCGGTCAGTCGCTCTTCAATAATACCATTGATTTTACAAAAATTAGTTAACATTGTGGGGTTAACATCTGCTTTGAGACAATAGGAGATCTCTGTACCACATTTTATAACAATATCATTTAAAACTTTACTCGGGTCTACCCCCTCCCTCTTCATTCTTATTCCATTTGGTCTGATCAGGGCAATATTACCAGTAACAATTTGTTGGAATACAACTTTGTTACCCCATATCAATATTGGCATTATAATACAATTATGATCGCTGAGTAACAACTGTGCGATCCTTGGCGTAGAACACAGGTGTACAATACTCTTAGAGATTAAAACATGATCAATCACTGAGTTTGCATTCCTTCCGATATAAGTTGGTATCACCCAGCCATTAGTGTCACGTGCACATTGTAGTAAATCAAGATCATATTTCGCCATCATTGTATTTAGTGCTCCTCCATAATTATTATGGGGAAGTGTAAGCAGTCGTCCCCTTTGTCACTATTATACCCGCAAGCTTTAGTCATGGACAATGGGCTTATTTGTGTATTGAAATCCCCTACCCACATGATGGCAAAATTAGTATTCATCACTCCTATCAAATTGTCTAGCCCTTTTTCCAATTCAAAGACTGCATTGCAATGGGTAGAATCAAAAACATTGTTATAAAAATTAACCAGAAGGACATCCCAACCATCTTTGCAACACAGCCACAATATCTGGGAGTGTTCTCCTATTTTAATCACTCTTTTAACAACAACAGGGATTTTGTTGGACATGAGAATTAGGAGCCCTCCTTTGGCTCTCCCTGAAGAAGAAGATGCCAGTAGACCCTAAGAGGTAAACCCTTCAAAATAGACTTGGTCTGTGCTCCAAGTCTCTTGCATACAAATTATATCATGTTTGTTAATAGGGTCTATCCAACCTAGTGAATCCTTTTTATTTGCCAGACCAGCTATATTCCACGTAACGATTGTATAACCATTTACTGGTAAGTTCCCTGTATTGTCTTTAGGTATTCATATATTCTTTCATCGTCCCTACTTGTGTGTGGGAGCACTTCATGTGGGCTTGTTACATTTAAGGGAGGATTTAGTATGGTCACTAATCAGTTATCAACATTTAAAACTCTGTCTCCTGTTAACCCTTCTCCATTGTGGCGAGACTCCGCACTAGATAGACGGGCAATATTATGTCAATCATTTTCTTGGAGTGTGCTAAGGGCCTGGTATCCATTAGACACTGATAATGCGTATTGGGTGTGGGTTGGCACTACAGGATTCATACTGAGGTGCCCCCTATCAACTCCCCTGTTATATATAGGCCTTAAACGTCTATAAAAGAAGCCAAGGGGTAGTAAGGACACATTGAGGTCATAGTGTGTTGTTGCAGCCGCTCTTTCTAGGGTATTCCTTGCCCAGTTGGGGCTTCTAAAGTTGATAATAATGCAATGTCCTTTCAAATTCTTGTCTAAGGGGCCAATCCAGCTTACTCCTCTTGTTAAGAGTATCTGTATCTGGTTTGCGCATCCCACTGGATAACCACAGTTCTTATTTAGCCAATGGACCACTTTATTTTTTTAGGGTATGGTCTGATTCCCTTTGGCCCGGCTATGTAGCTGAGGTACATTCACCATAACTGCCACATATGGACAGCATTATGGAGGTAAGTTGATAGTAATGCCGGTTCTTCCCTCGATAGCCCTCGTCTCTCCTGGCTTAATAGGATTTGTAGTTGGCTGAATCCTCTCAGTCCTGTCCCCTCTAGTATGGCATGGTTGATTATTCGGGATCTGGCTCTGTTGACGGTGAGTTACAACCCCATTGGGACGGTTTTTACTCTCTAGAGTTAATCTTCCTCGAGCCCCCGGATCTATGTTACTGTCAGCTGGTGTACTTATTGCCATATTGGCAGTGGCTGTTACCTGTGGGGGCTGTTCAGTAAAGCCCCCCATTGCTACATTTGTCTTATCCCGGGCACTCTCACCAATATTCCTTAGTAAGCCACTGAACGTAACTATTTCTCCATTCAGTCTGTCTAATTTATTATAAAGAGGTTTTAATAGTTCTTCTATCTTTGATGCTACAAGGGCTACAATTTGTGTGGCTTGTGGTTTAATTAAGGCCCATTGGTCAGGTAGATCATCATTGACCTCGGCTGTCATATTCTGCGGTGGTCCTTTCTTATTTTTGTTACTCACTGCCTTTACCTGGCTCTTTTTGCAACCTCTTCCTTTTTGGGGTGGGTGATCCACTTGGTGAGTGTAATCGTGGTATGTCAGTCTGCATGTGTGGGTCTGAACCTAGATTCCCTATACTTTCTCTTATTGATGGGGTGCCTTGTTGCTTATTGCAAGGAACTTCCTTTAACTGAGCATTCTCTTGCTGAGCTACTTCGCTAACCTCACCAACCGTCTCCATCTCCGTGCCCGTTCCTAAAGAAAGGCGGCGTTCCGCTCTATCGATTTCACATAGTCACACAATCAAAAAAGGAGGTAGCGCTTCACCTTAGTGTTCTACTGCTTATGAACCCTGTACATATAACTCAATGCCAACCACCATAGGAAGCGCTTTCGTGTGTCACAAAAGTAATTAATAGTTCATTGTATATATCTAGCATTTCACACACAGTCCATCCAAGTGGATGATTCTTCTTTCAGTCCATTAAAACACTGGAGCCATAATGTTGAATCCCAAACATTTTGTTTTATTCTCCAAACATCAAAATACAGCCTGGCTAACGCGTTTCGTCCCTAAAATGAGGCTAGGTGGCAGATACTCCCCATGTGTGCCCTCGGCTGTGGACTATAGTATCTGTCACCTGGTCCTCAATTTGTGTTGGTCAACATACACTCTGTAAGAAGGAAAATGAGATAGGTTGTTGAAAATATTTATCCATATATTTAGCCCTGATGGAGTCCTCTTAAGGACGAAACGTGCTGCCCGGGCTGGATTTTGATGTTTGGAGAATAAAACAAAATCTTTGGGAGTCAACATTATACTACAGTGTTTTAATGGACTGAAAGAATCATCCACTTGGATGGACTGTGTGTGAAATACTACAATTACTCACGTGACACGCTAAAGTGCTCCCTATGGTGGCTGAGATGGAGTTGTACCCATTTTTAGTCTACCCCCAAAAGAGACTTCAATGCAACATTTAACAGTGTATATATTAAAATAAGGATAACCTAGAGAAATGATGGAAAACCAACTAGTCAGTAAATGCAATGATCCACGATTATGACAACTTGTGCAGCTAAAAAATGTAGTAAGAAATGTATGTCTTCTGTAGGTCATTGGGGCTTTTATTCAGTTACATGCTTTTGAATAGTTCTAAGTCATAGTGTTGAGCAAGTCAGCGGTCACCAATTTATTAGATTTAGCAAAGGATCTAGTCAATATTGTCATGCTAGCATTCAGGGCTTCAGCTAATTAGCTTTGATAGAAAGCTAAAGACTTCAAAACTGTAAGGGGTAGAATAAGACAGTTTACACTATGATGCTACAGTTGAGTGGGCGCACTAATGTAGGGTGTCACTGACAGATTTCACACCATTCTACTGGAAATCACTTGAGAGCTGGCTCTCTGACACTCGCTCTCTCAGTTGGGGTCAGAAGACAGCATGAAAAAGGCACAGGCAGCCTTTCAAACGCTGTAGCTTCCCCGTGTGATCGACTAAAACATTTAGGAGTTCACCTCAGGCACAGCTGCGAAGAATCTGAGGGCAGCTGGTCTAACTACATTCCCTCATTCTCAGCATATGCTCGGACTGTCCCTTATGCCAGGAAAACCGGCTCTCGAGCCATGATGGTCTGAATTACTGTTTTGCTCTTCCCATGTTTATAACTTGATAACTCACAAACCAGCACCTTCCTATAGACATTATTTGCCATGGCACTAAAGAATGATTTTGGTGTCTATACAAGTGGCAGCAAACGATCTATTAATACAATGACAAGTTAGGCTGTAAATAGGCAAGGAAGAAAAAACAACTTCAGAATAGACGACGGCTCCCGTTATCAGTGGGTACATTAGCTGTTGGTCCTTGCCCCTCAGGAAGTCAGGTCTTAAACCATTTTTGTTGAGCTGTGCCCATTTACTCATCGCGTGTAGGAAACGATCTCTGGCTGCATAGGTCTATGGGCACTGTTTATGTTATAGCTCACATTGGCACTCTAGCAGTGGCACGGCTGTGCGAAAGCCCCCTTTAAACAGTTGCACAGCACAAGCAATTACATACACCAAATACTTTTTTTCTCCTTACGGCAAAACATCACACACTGAAATATTACAGGTTGACAACTGGCAAGATAAAATTGTTACACGTAAGCTAACTGAAAACTTGTCAGCTACGTTACAGCTTGGGTGTGAAAGTGACACGTCAGCTGAAAAATCAGTTATCTCGAAAGTGAAGCACGCTTTGCTGAGTTAACTGGTCTTACATTGTTCTTCATATATGCGAGCTATTTTCAGATATACTCTTAGACGAGTTCTTCCGGGCTTTAAAATAGCCAGATTTGGCTCTACAGGGTGACAATAAAGAGCGAAAGGAATGATATGTTATCCCCTTTCTACTCCCTTCAGCCCTCCAGGTCGACCAACAAACTTCCTCCTCTCTCCCATTATCTGCTGGACATTGTTCCACTCACCGATGCTCCCAGAGCCGCCCGCGTCAACTAGGTTTCCCGGTACGGGGTTCCCATTGGATAATCTGCATCTTCTGAAACAGGAATTTGAGATACGTCATAGACATAGAAAAAACTCTTTTCAAAGCCCCCCCCCCCTTCTATGTAGTAAAAAAAAAAACTACCATATCTGAAAGGACCACGTGTCTTGGATAGAAAAGAAAGACACTTTTAGACAATATATTGTGTTTTAAGCATATTTTAGCTTTTACTTACGTAAAAAAATCATCATAGTATTAATAAAGCTCTCTCATGTTAGGCAGTGCTTTTGTTCCATCGGTAAATAAAATGCTTTTACAGAGGACTGAGTGAAGTGGATCCACTTAAACGACAGATTAATGTAATCTAATTTTAAAATGTCTTAAAAACCATTTTATTTAAGGACCGATAATTAGGTGCACCACGTAAAATGGCCATTCCAAGATGGCCGCAATCTCTCATCTCGACGCTGCAGGCCGGTCAGTTACTGAACGTGGTGCTTGTGTGTCATATATTGTTACTAGCCTTTGTATAGGCTCGTGATTGGCCACGACTCTGACACGTGACCGGAACGAGTCGGGCGGGCGCCAAAATTCAAACTGCGGAAGAAAACGGAAAGAGAGAGAGAAGAAAACCGGGCCAAAGGAGGATTGACTGAGATAAGGTAGTGGCGGCCTAGGTGGGTTAGTATCAGTGAAGGACACCTTTAGGTAAATCACGGGGGAGCTGTAATTGTAAATATCACGCATAGAAAAGGGGGACTCCGCCTTTGTGTTGACTCTGTATTGGGGGCGGGTTTGTTATGGCTTGTTTTATGTGTTCGTGTAGGCCGCTCCTTTTGGGCTAGACTCGGGTGGTAGGTTCAATAAGGTGACGTGTCACGCGCTGTGCAGGACCCTTTGATCTCCAGAGACATCGCTGCTGCGTGTGCTGAATCTGTGCACGCTTGTTACTGTACGATCCACAGACGATAATGGGAGGGGTGTCTTGGTCAGTGGAGGGCGTTGTATTATCCCATTACTACTTTGAAGATGGTGTTTCAGCTTTGCGCTGTCAAATGATGTCCTGTCATCAGCTTGTTTCTTCGTTCAAATGGATTATTATGGAGCTGGGCATAGCCTAGACATTTTCCCCTGGAAAATTACTCTCAAGTACCCCGTCTGCTATTGAGATTGGGAGGACTGCGTTGCCCATTTATAGCAGCACTCTATCACATATGCAGTCTTAAGCAGAATGTCACGCGCAGTTGTGCCGTGCATCACCGTGAGCTACTTGTCAGGTTCCACCCTGGATCGTTATAAACGGCCTTTGGTTCCACCTAGGCCTGTGCGTGCTTTGAAAGGTTTTCCGTGTTGTAGGCGCCGCTTCGGGGGCCACAGGCTTGAGGCCCATCTTTGACGCCCAACATCCGGGGGGCCACGGTCACCCAGAGCGAGCTCCTTTCTTCCATCCGGTTTAGAAGCTGTCACTTGGGTTCCTCTTACTCGGCCGAGAGTGTTTATCATCGAAACATGACCGTAGAATCCCTTTTATTTTACTACTGACCCGAAACTATGCTGATGCTTGCTGGAAGTGAAAGGATGGGAATCTAGATGACAGGTCTAATATTTAGCACCGCTCTACCTCAGAGAAATGGCCTTATTAAGGAAGAACATAAACCGTATCCTACATGAAGTTTCCTACCTAGAGAAAGAAATACGTGCAGCACATCAGCGAACCGGGTTTAATGCAACCTTTTTTTTTTTAAAGGGACTTTAATGTGTACTAATTGAACTATGATTTTGTTGCAAGTTATCTAAAATAAACATATTGGATTGTTGAAATAGATTATATTTGTAACGCTGCAAAACGACACAAATGTTGGTATTATATAGAAAAACAAGGTGTAATTTGTGGATTGAGGGTAATCTTATTTTCCAGCGCACGAACTATTTTTTTTTTTTATTGCATATTTTTGAAGGCTGTTTAAAAGAAGATACGACTCGTGACATAAAACGTTCTGCTCTGTACACCAATATTTCAGAAGTGATTTAAAGTTCGTGAAAATTGTAGTCTTGGGTTCCTTGTGACCCTCATTTCCCCCAAAACACAACCCGGAAATCTACAACAGCTGAATGTCGGCTTTTAAATTTTTTTCTCTTCTTTCCAGGTCTTTTGTTTGGGGCTCAATGGAGAGCGACTGTACTAATACACAATGAGGACCAGTCCTCGCAGGCCTCTCATTCTCAAGAGGCGGAAACTGTCATTGCCCGTGGAAGATGCAGCTGCTTCACAGGACGCCGTTACAAAGAATGAGACAGATGGCAGATGTGACTCTGCACCCAGTGGGCGACATGGTATTGCTGCAGACTCCGACCCTCAGAAATTTCCAGCTGGAATTAAGATTGTGAACCACCCCAGCATGCCCAACACACAGGTGGTGTTCATACCCAAGCATGCCAACGTCCAAAACATCATTGCTGCTCTAACTGCCAAGGGCAAGGAATGTGGCAGCACTGGACCCAACAAGTTCATACTGATTAGCGGAGGTGGTGCTCTGCGACAGGCATGTCCACCTGGAGTCCAGGAGCAGGCAGATAAGGAAACCAGCATTGATGGTGGGGGTTTTGGGAAAGCTGGCAGTGATGGCAATATGTGTGTGTCACGGAACCATGTGGAAATGGGAGACGC